>NW_026505658.1:0-16405 GCF_026875155.1 Cherax quadricarinatus
CTGTGATTCACCCGAGTTTTCAACTTCCAAAGTGCCCCCTTTTTTCTGTGAAACCTCTCGGGAACATCTTGTTTTGTCCACCTTTTTTCTTTCCCCACGCATATTTTGTTTGTCGTTATCATGTCCCCCTAACCCTCCGTCCTCCGGTGTCGTCAGGCCGATTTCGCTTAACCTTTCTTCGTAGGACATTCCCTTAGCTCGGGAAAACTAACCTTGTCGTAAACCTTTGCACTTTCTCTAATTTCTTAACGTGCTTGACCCGGCGCGGGTTCCAAACTGGTGCGCATACCCCCTAAGGGCCTGACGTACACGGTGTACAGTGTCTTGAACGATTCCTAACTAAGGTATCGGAACGCTAATCTCAGGTTTGCCAGGCGCGCATATGCTGCAGCAGTTATCTGGTTGATGTGTGCTTCCGGAGACGTGCTCGGTGTTATACTCACCCCAAATCTTTCTCCTTGAGGGAGGTTGCAGTCTGAGGCCTCCTAGCCTATACTCTGTCTGCGGTCTTCTTTGCCCTTCTCCGATCTTCATGACTTTGCATTTTCCCCGGATTGAATTCGAGAAGCCATTTTGCTGGACCACGTGTCCAGCCTGTCCAGGTCACTTTGAAGGCCGGGCCTGATCCTCATCAGATTTAATTCTCCTCATTAACTTCACATCATCTGCGAACAGGACACCTCTGATCTATCCCTTCCATCGTGTCATTTTTTATATACCAAAAATAGCACTGTTCCTAGGCCCCGTGTGTGTGTGTGTTGTGTGTGTGTGTGTGTGTGTGTGTGTATGTGTGTGTGTGGGGTGTGTGTGTGTGTGTGTGTGTGTGTGTGGTGTGTGAATGTATGAGAAACTGTCACACTAATGGTAATTTGTTAGTTTCATTGGTAAAAAAAACATGTACATAGGTAGCCTTTGAGCTCTGTTGAACTTCATGTTACAAACGTTCCATGTGATATTAATCTATTGCATGTATTTAGACGATCTGGTTGAGGTGTCACTGTGTTGGATTATTGTGTTTTAATCTGTTCTGTGTTTTATATCACCTGTATTTGCATTGTTTTAAATAAAATATAAAAAAAAAGTGGTAATGTTGATATTTTAACCACACACATAATGTTATTATTTTAAAAACCATCGGGTGGTATCAGTCTTTTTTTTTTATATAAATAATTAATATATAAATATATATATATATATATAATATATATATAAAAATATATATATATTATATATATATATATATATTATATATATTATATATATTTTATATGTCGTGCCGAATAGGCAGAACTTGCGATCTTGGTTTAAATAGCAACGCTCATCTTGCCATGAGGGACAAGTGAAAATTTGTGTATGCAATAATTTTGCCAAAATCATTCTGAAACCTAAAAAGAAAAAAATATATTTGATTGTGTTTGTTTAGTACTAAATTACTGTAAAAAGTATTTAAAATATATTTAGTTGGGTTAGGCTAAAATAAATTGCTTTGTTATAATAAGGTTAGGTAAGTTTTCTAAGATTCTTTTGGTGCAAATTTAAAATTTTTTTTCATTAACATTATTGAAAAAAATATATCTTTAAACGTATAAGGAAAATTTCAGAAAGGACTTAATTTTAATTGAGTTCCTTGCTAATTGACCAGTTTTAAACATATTCGGCACGACACACACACACACACACACACACACACACACACACACACACACACACACACACATATATATATATATAAAAATATATATATATTTTATATATATATACATTATATATACCTATATATATATTATATAATATATAATAATATATATATATATATATATATATATATAGGTAAAATATATATAAATATATATAATATATATATATATATATATATAGGTATAAAATATATATATATATATATATATATATATAAAATAAATATATATATATAATATAGGTATATATATTATATATATATATATATATATATAATATATATAATATATATATAAATATATATATTTATTTTTTATTTTATTATCACACTGGCCGATTCCCACCAAGGCAGGGTGGCCCGAAAAAGAAAAACTTTCACACATCATTCACTCCATCACTGTCTTGCCAAAGGGTGCTTTACACACTTTTTAAAAATGCAACAAACACCCCCCTTCAAGTGCAGGACTGTACTTCCCATCTCCAGGACTAAGTCCGGCCTGCCGGTTTCCCTGAATCCCTTCTAAAGTTACTTTGCTCACACTCAACAGCACTAAAAGTTTTAAAAAACCCATTTGTCCCATTCACTCCATCAACACGCTATGCATGCCTCCGGAATCCAACCCCCCTCGCACACAAAAAACCCCCTTTTAAAACCCCCTCCCTCCAACCTTTCCTGGGCCGACCCCTACCCCCCTTCCTTCCACACAGACTGAAACACTTTTTAAAAGTATTTTTTCGCTCCATTCTCTCTACATTCCGAACCACCTCCAAACCTTTCCCCAAAGCCCTCGGGACAACAGTTTTGGTAACCCCGGCACCCCCCAAACTTCCAAACTACAATTTCTCTGATTTTTTCACACCACAAAAATTCCCCTCAGACAGACATCTCCATTTGCCCCCCTTCCCTCGCTGCAACATTTCATCCCCCCCGCTTCACACCCATAAAAGAGCGTTGGGTAAAACTATACTCTCATCATTCCCCCTTTCCCCCAAAGGGACAAAGTTTTTGTCTCCACAACCCCCAAAGTGCACCACTCCACCTTTTTTTCCCCTCAAATTCTATGATTCACCTATTTTATAGCCCCATCCGCTCACACGTCCCCCCCAAATATCTAAATACGTCACCTCCTCCATACTCCCCCTCCCTCCAATCTGATATTATATTTATCACCTAATCTTTTTATCCTCAAAACCTTACTTTTTCCTGTATTCCCCTTTAAATTTTTTTTTTTGCACACCCTACCAATAAAATTATAAAAATATAAATAATAATATTTTTTTTAAATTATATAAATATATTATAATATATAATCTCAAAAGATTGGGAGGGGTTCACTTGGTTAGACCTGAGGGGACCTGAAAAACAGGATTTTTTTAAAAAACCCTTCACCCATTTACCACCAAGTAAGGACGCAATAAAGAAAACACATTCACCACTTTTTATTAAAAGCGATTTCCCCAAAAAATTTTTCGATATTTGAAATTTTAAAATAATTTCCAAAATACAACACCCAAACCCCATCCTTCAGATTGCAATCATTGGTACTCACCCCAGAACTAAAGTCCGGGTAACTGTTTTTTAGGTTGTTTCATAAAGGTTACCGTGCTACACACCTGCCCCCTAAAATTTCCCCACCCGCCCCTAAAATCCTTTTTTTTAAAATCACTCCAATGAAACCCCAAAACGCCCCCTTTGGACCTCTACCCCCCTACTACAAAAATCTTCTTCACCTTCCCTCCCTCAACCCTTACTAGGACGTATCGAATCTCTGCTCTTTTAATCCTGGCTTTGTAGCCTCTGTTTTTATCAAACCTCAAAAAAAATTCTTCAGGAAAAACGAGACGGGTAGATAAGAATGATAAAATTTAAAATATTAGAATTCTGTAATTATTTACTCTACAACAGTTTTAGTAAAAAGGGGGAAAAGAGAAGTGATTTTGCTTTTAAAATTAATATTTAACTTAATTTTGCAGGTCATGGCCACAGAAATGATTGATCTTTCTTTTTGAGATTAAATCTGCAAGCTTGTCCCCGATTATGATCCTTACAAGAAAAGTAACTCGTCTTTATCTGTCAACCCCCCAATCTCACACTTTGCTAAAGAAAGTTTCGAAGGGGAAACCGAAAATAGCTAAATTTTAATTTTTCTAATTACTTTTCCAAAAAATTTAGTTCATATTTCAAGAGCGTTTTTTAACGTAGACAAAATTTCAGTGTTTCAGTGTTAATTACTTTTTTTAAAACATCTATTTACTCTCTTTAACAAACTATAGGGTATAGCTGAGACAGAGCCCCATTTTAAAAAAGTTATAAAAGCTGCTAACAATTATACCCAAAAAAACCACATTTGCGAAGAAGTCATAAAAGAAAAACTCGCCACTTAAGATTCGGGGAGTAATTTAATCAGCGCCCCGGGCTGTTTAAATACCCGTGCGCTAATAAATTTTAACTTGATTTTGGACTAAAGCAAAAAATACAGCTTAAGATATAAAAATTCTCTCAAACCATCATGGTAACTAAGGCAACAAGTCAAAAGGGGGACTGTAAAACCAAGTAATAAGATCAAATTTTTATTTTGGACGCCGTTTCACTCTGGAGGAGACAACCGGGGGAAACATAGTCAAAAAAAATACTGCAAAAATACACTATAATACGGTTTAAACACTATCATAAAAAACAAGGGGAAAGAAAATTCGTTAGTCTGGTCATTATGCTAAAAAAGCGCCCAAAAGTTTCCTATTGGCAAAATTTTCCAGATTAAGCTTTAATAATGTTTTTTTGGGGTCTTAGGAATTTCTGAAAAAATTTTTTTTCCTGTTTTTTGTAATGAAAACAAATACAACGAACCTCTCTTGGTTTTTTTAAAAGTTACTACATTGTACACGCGCGGCCAAGATAATGCACTGTTTTTTTAAAGTAAAAGGAAACAAAGAACTAATTGATATTTTATTGGGGAAAAACTTTTTGCTCTCTGGGAGTTTATAAGTTTTTACAAACAATACATAAATAGGGGATTAAGCGTTTCAAAACAAAGGCAGTTTCATACTCGAGTTTTTAAAGGGGAAATCTTCCCTGAAAACAGAAATCCTGCTACACAAATCTGCTCTAATACTTACAACCGTTACAAAAAAGGATCACTGAAACGCCCTTCTCAGATCCAAGCGCCATTTTTTTGTCAAACCCTTTTTTTATGCTACCCAAGTAATAGCTTTTATAACCTTTTACTCGTGCCAAGTTGATTGTTCTACCATATTGTATTACTATACTATTAAATATTTATTTTTACTACTACTACTACTACCACAGTATACACCCACTCAAAGCCTGTATTATCCCCTCTTCTCCAATTTTTTTGAACGGCTTGATAAAGCTCCTGGAGAGCGAAATGTTGCCACAAAAAAATTCCATTAGCTATAGGGCCTTCTTACAAATAAAATGCCGGTAATTTACCAAAAATTAATCTAGCTCTTTTTTTGTATGTTATTGGGGAAATAAAAATATACTTTGCCTTTACACTAAAAATAAAAAAAAATTTTTAAAAAACCCAAAATACGAGGAAGTAAAACATCCGGCTATGCACTAAAAAATGGATATCCAAGGTGAAATATTAAAAAAAAAGCCAAATGTCGATATATATAAGCGAAAGATACAGGCCTCTGGGGTGTATATAGATAAATTTGGCAACATTTTTTGCCTCAGAGTTGCAGCTTTCTCTTGGGGATCATAAAGCACCTGGGAAGGGGATTCTCAGATATGACCGAAAAAGTATGAAAATATTGTTAAAAACACACAATTCATACAGCACGGGGGACAGCTCTCACTTTCTGGTTGTAAATGATTGGCGTATCAACAGAATGGGAAAAAGGACCCCTTTTAACATTTTCGGACATTTTAAAAAAAATAATACTTTTACCACTCATGGCAAAATTTTTTCTTTTAAAAATAGACTAACGTATCCTCGGTCTTTTTCTTTTTTTTTTTTCTTATTTAAAGGGAATAACTTTAAATTTTTAATATTTTAATCAAATCCCATCACCTAAAGTCGCCACGACCAAAAGTTTTATTTGGCTCTCCCCTAAACCCGTTAACCAGACCTCTTTAAGATCAGGAATTTATTCGAGAATTTATGTTAATTACAAAAAAATTTAAACCCCCAAGGCAAGACTGAATACGACACAGCAAAAAATACTGAAGGCAGCTAAAAATTTTAAATTTAAAATTAAAAAGTCTTTCAAAAGTTAAAAGAAATTTATAGACTTTTTTTTCGGAGTTTTAAAACTACACCAATAGGTTTTATTTTTTCGTTTAAATAAAACCTTTGGGTAAATACACCGGAATATGTATATGCTCAAAGAATATTCACCGAAAGGTATGAAAAATCGGGGCACGTTCACCCAGAAATGTGTAACTCGCAGTAAAAACCCGAGAGATTACTTTTATCCCAACCCTTTTCACTGATTAAAATATTTTATTGTCATGTAACTTTCTGCAACTGTAATGTCCTCTTGTCTCTTCATTTTTACCCCCGGAGATCACCCCTACCCAGATGGCGGAAGACCCTCACAGATCCCCGGGAAAAAAAATATTTTAATTGATTAAAAATTTTGGGTAATTTTAGAACGCACACTGTCAAACTGCAGGTTAAAAACCCGAGAATGTATGGAATGAAGTTAAAAGCTTCACAAGCAGCCGACTGAAACAAAAATTGTGCTCGAACATCTTTGGAAGTTACAAAATTAAATGAAACTTTTTGGAGAATTTTTTTTAAGGAACTTTTGCAGGGTTTTCGCTTTAAAACTTTTCAGCGCGATTAAAAATTTTTTGTGAACCGACTTTTTTTTAATATGGAATGCTAATAAGACAAAATTTCTACAAAAATTTACAAAAAAAATCAAAAATGAAAGGGGAAACTAAATACACGACGTTTCTTTCCCCCTTGGATCATTATCAATTTCGCCTAACAATGCTGCACAAGGATAGAAACGTTCTTAAAAGTTTCATCTCTAATATATTAAATATATAAATAATAATATATATAAAAATTTTAAATATATAAAATATATAAAAATTATATATATAATAAAATTTATAATATATGTCGGGGAAAATTTTAAAAGGGTCAATTACAAAATTCTTTAAAATAAGTCCTTTTAAAATTTTCTCTTAAATTTTAAAAGATTTTTTTTTTTCATTTATGCTAAGAAAAAATTTAAAAATTTTACCCCAAAAAAAAATTAAAAAACTTATCAAACCCTTTTTCATAACAACACAATTTAATTTAGCCTAACCCAAACTAAATTATTTTGTCAAGTTTATGAAAATTTAATTACCAAACAAAAATGATTTTTTTTTTTTTGTTTCGTTAGATTCAAAAGGGTTTAATGCGAAATTATTGCATACACAAATTTTCGCTTGCCTTATTCGCAAGAAGAGCGTTGCTATTTCAGACAAAATCGCAAGTTTTTATATATTCGGCACGAATTATAATATATAAAATAAAATTATATAATATATAATAATAAAAATATATAAAATTTTAAAATATATATTATATATATATTATATATATATGTCTGCCGAATGTAAAACGGTCAATTACAAGAACCATTTAAAATTAAGTCCTTTCTAAAATTTTCTCTTATACATTTAAAGATTATTTTTAAAAAAAAATTATTTTGCCCAAAAGAATTTAGAAAACTTACCAACCTTTTAAAACAAGAAAAATTTTTATTTTACCAACCCAACTAATTATAAAATTAGATTTGTTTACAAAAATTTAATACTAAAAAAAACCAGTGAAAATAATTTTTTTCGTTAGGTTCAGAAGATTTTGGCGAAATTATTGCATACAAAAATTTTCGTTGCCCCTAATGGCAAGATGAGCGTTGCTATTTAAGCCAAGTCGCAAGTTCTTATTCGGCACGACAATATATATTATAAAATATATAAAAAAAAATATATATATTATATATATTTATAAAAATTTATAATATATAATTTGATCAGGAACACTTGCACATACTGACCTAACCTGGTCATGTTCCCCCGGGTAGCCGTGACCTAAGATGTATCGGGGTTCACCCGGGAAAAAACACGACCTCGTCTGCCCTGTATAACTTAAGGAACCCTCAAGAGATGGTGCAGGGGGGCCCCACGTCGGCATTTTAACTTTAAGGTTTTTAAAACCGTCCGGGGAGTTAAAATCCCATTTACTTCCTGTTAATATTCAAAGCAAAAATACTGTTACGATGTTAACATGTAATTCGATATTTAAATTTCTATAATTTACCGGAAGAGACGGGAAAGAGACACTGGCGGGCTGGATCCAGTGAAACTTTTTTTTCCTCTGTAAATATTTGCGGAAATTTTGCTCAATCCGTTTGGGGCCCGAGCAACGGGTACAAATTTTATTATTATTTTATTTTTATTATTATATTATTATTTTTATTCTCGTCAGTCCCCGATTTTAATAATTAGCAGAAATGATTAATAGAGGAAGAAAAGGGACGAAAAAAAACACTGTAGAGATCCTTGCAAGAATGTGGAAAGCTGCTACAACCTATTCTGAAAAAAGAAATGAATGAATGGGCCCCAAAACAGGAAATGCTCTCTGACAAGAATCATAAACGAATAGGGGAAAAAGAAAGCAGAATGATTTTAAACAAAGGGAAAGGGGTTTGGAAAATTACTGGCTTTTAAAATTTGGAAAGTAGCCTTGTTCCGGCAGAGGATAATTAGTTTTTTTTCAGCTTTTCCTTTAATTAATACATGACTACTTTATCTGTTTTAAAGGAAAAAATTTGCTTTAAAAAACCATGACTGCAAATTTAAAAAACCACAGTGTAAAAAGGAATTAAAATCGGCGATTTCATGTCTTTAAACACATTCTTCGAGGAATGGGAAGAAGGGGAAAGGGGAAGAAATTTTTATTGAAATCTTAACTACATTTCATTCCAAGAAATGACAACATCCACAACAAGCCCACCCCACCACAACAGTTATTCAAATGACAAAAAACCCAAAATTTTTTTTCTAATTCCCCGCTTGGAAGCGCTAGAAGAGAACTTATTGTCCCTCAAAGTTCAAGTAACACCTTTTCCCCAAAATGAAAGTTTTTTTTAATAAAAAAAAATTATACACAATACAGCGAAGTAAAAAAAAATACTTCCCCCACAGATCCCAGGAAAGTTTTTCCAAAAGCTTAACAACCGATTAAACATGACGTGCTCTTTAAACAAAAAAAAAATTATACTTTTTAATAATGTGTTCATTTTCTTTAGTTGTTTGAAACCGTCGTATTGTACCCCAAACTCACACCCTGGTTTCTTTGGTTCCAATAAAAGCATTTTGGCCTTCAAAAATTTAACTACAAGCTATCCTTTTTTTCAGGTTCTTTTTCCGGGCCCTTGCTCTAGTTTTTCTTACCGGTAAAAACCTCTTAATATGATCCCGCCTGACCTAACAGCTATAATAAAATTTAAACATAAAAAAAGAAAATTTAAAAAATTTTGGGATAGACACCCAAAACACTTTTCCTCTCTTCTCTCTCTCTCCCCCTCCTTTTGCTCTTTTTTCAAGAAACTTACTGGAAATAAAATTTTGGGGAGGCCCCAGCCTAGCCAATGCCTTCAAATGACAAAAACTTCCATATACCCTCTCAAAAAAGCAGGGGTTCAAACCAAAAAAAATTAGTCCTAGTAAAGAAGGGTTAGGGGAAATTTTTGGAAATATATTTCCCCCCCATGATTGCTTCACCCAAATATTTTCCCCAAAAAAAAACCAGGCAAAACTATACTGTGTCGCTGTGATGGCACTCCTTCACAGTTAAAACTGAAAAAAACAACGCAGTAATTTTCGAAACTTTTTTAGAATATTTAAAAAAGCGCATTAATTTTCAAACTACAAAAAGTTTTTAAAAAACCAGCAATCCAATACACCGAACAAAATCAAAAGTGAAAAAAACCTACACTGTGTGCGATATAGTTTATAAAATTTAAAATAATGATCATGTTTGCCTTTCTAATTATACAAAGAACCTCTAATTTTCTTTGTTAAACACAAAGAAAACTAATTTCCTCCTCTTTTAGGAAAAGAATTTTCATTTAAAAACCCTAATTTTCTCGGCATCTTTCATATTACAGGCACACATCTTAATAAGGTATATAATAATGCCCTTAAATTTTTTCAATTATTTAGCAGTCTAGCAACACCCATTAGTTATCCCCCAAGGCTGATTGTCTAATTTTACACTAATTTATCCTTTCTTTAGCCCTGCGGGACTTGTTTTTTTAAAACCCGCCCATCCTACCCACTGACTAGGGTTTACTAAGAAATTTCTTCTATTTCACGAATTTTTTAATAACCAAATGCAAAAAATCACGTAACGGCGGGAAAGTGAACCCAAAGTACACCCGGCCTAAAACAGTAGGGATAACGCACGGCCTGTTTGTTTTTTGGACGGTTTTACTAGGATTCGATCCTCACTTGGTCCGTGATTAATTTTAAGTTGGTGGATTTATCAACACGGAGAGTGTGGGTAAAAAAACTATGTGAAAATTTTACACACCATCATTGGCAATATTTTACGAATGATGGGGAGGTTAGCATTTCTTGTGTTTTAAGTTGGGGGAGGATTGCTCCGTTAATGAAAGGTTACTGCCGATGAGGATAGGACATAGAGAAACTGCAGAATAAGCTTTAAACGTTAAGCTGTTTAAAGTTAAAAAGTCCCCTCAAAAAATAAACATAACTGATAGTTTTCTATGCAGAGAGAAACATTTTTCTAACATTTGTCTTTTTTCTTATGCTTCATTCTAGCATGGGTTTCAGTTGCAGGATTATCTTTTTATTCACGAATGGAGTGCGGCTCTATATGGAAAATTTTAGGTTTAAAAAGGTATAAAAACGGAAAGTTGTGTGCAGCACAACACTCTTAGACAGAGGACATCACTTTTTATGCGAAAATATTAGTTTTGACTGAGTATTTCCATTTTCGTATATTAGCTTATACATTCCAACATGGAGTTGAACTCTTCTCCAGGTGAGGGGCTACCACCTCAAAACTATTTCTCCAAGGTGATGGACTGAGTACACATCTATTTTACTACTACACCTTGCCCTGCATTTAAAAGAAGAAACCTCTGTGTAGGGGAAAAAGTTTCAAAATCAGATACCCCAAATGTTGCACATGTTTTTAATCATCATGGATAATTTTAGTACGTTTTTTTATCTAATCTGATTTTAAATGGGCTGATGCAAAAAAGATAAAATTAGTCAATGTAAAGAGTGAACTTCAATTTCCCCGTTGAAAGATTTTCTCCCTAAGTTGTCAAATTTAAATTAAGGTTCAAAAATAACTTAAATCATTTACCCCAAAAAGGTTTTCGCAAAACACTTAATTGCCTATTTTAATTTTTTAAAATTCTCTGCAAGGGTTGTAGTAAATGTTGTAAAAGGGGGAAAAAAAACCACTTTAAACGTCAATTTGGCAGCATAGTAGACTGTGAGCAATGCGACACTGATTAATCTCTCCTGTAATAACTGAACGCTTTTCAGTACGACTGGTTTTTCCCTTATCCGTTTTTCAAATCTGTGGGTTGCCGCGAGGGGGAAGCAGGGGAAAAACTTTATGTCAGCTCCCCTAACCAAACTTCAATACAGAGGTATATTAGAAAAAAGATTTTTCTTTGTACAGCAAAAGCTTTATTTATGCCCTAAAAAATTCAGATTTTTTTTTTTTTCTTCAAAAAAATACTTAATTAGTATGTCTCTGCTCATGATGTATTTAAAAATGTTTAAACCTTTCCAGGAAAAACAGGCTTATGAAAATCAAGAAAAACCCCATCAAGGGGCTTCCCAGGTACAGGGATATGTGCTACATGGCCCCGCCTCACCCTTCGTGCCTGCATTCGTTTTTTCACGCCCTTTGAACCTTGACCAGGGAAAGGGGGAAAGGGGGGAACGCGGCACACTTTTTTAAAAAAGAACCCACAATGCGAAATTACAAGGGACAACCCCCCCTGGTTTTTTTTTCCTGGCTTACACTCTCATTTAAACAAAAAAAATTTCCTGGCCTCTGGACATAAAACTCTCTCTTCCATCAAAATTTATAATATTATATATATATAATAATATTATATATATATAATAAAAATATATTTATATAATATATATATCACGCAATAAGATCACAGTAAACAGGTGATTTCAGAAAATGCAAAACAACCCCTCTGAAAAAAAATAGAGAAAATTTCCCAAACGCTTTCGGATACTCACATTATCAAGGAACTAAATAGTTCCTTGATAATGTGAGTTCACGAAAGCGCTTGGAATTTCTCTGTTCTTCAGAGTGGGTTTTTTTGCATTTCGAAAACCCTGTTTACTGTGATCTAAATTTCATTATAAAAAATAATATATATATTATATATATATATTAAAAATTATAAATATATATAATATATATTATATATATATATATTAAATATATATGTCGGCCGAATAAGTAAAACTGGTCAATTAGCAAGAACTCATTAAAATTTTGTCCTTTCAAATTTTCTCTTATAGTTTAAAGATATATTTTTTTTATTAAGTTGAAAAAAAAATTTATAGTTTTTTCACCAAAAGGAACTTAGAAAACTTACCTAACCCTTTTTATAACAAGCGAATTTATTTTACCTAAACCCAAATAAATATATTTTTAGTTTGTTTACAATAATTTAATACTAAACAAAAAACAGTGAAAAAAATTTTTTTCGTTGTTCAGAATGATTTTTGGCGATATTATTGCATAAACAAATTTTCACTTTTTCCTAATGGCAAGATGAGGTTTATATTTAAGCCAAATCGCAAGTTTTTCCTATTTGGGACGACTAATATAATAAATATATATATATAAAATATATATATAAATTTTTTAATAATATTATATAAATTATTTAAAATACAGTGCCGAAAGGTAAAACTTGCGATTTTGGCTTAAATAGCAAACCCGGAATCGTAATGACAGACTGCAAACAAACCATACCACGGCGGGTTAAACCTGCGATCAGAGAATCTCAAAAATCCCGACCCTTACCATAGGCACCCCTGTACCAAAAATGCAAGTTTTCACGACGAATCTCCACTAGCATGACCGTGACGAACCGAGCTCAGGTCCCCCCAAAGCCCCAAAAATGATCAAAAATCTAGACACGATTGCAAACAAACCCTACCACGGGCGGGGTTTTGAACCCGCATCAAGAATTTATTGTGGCTAGCGGCCCGTGGCTAAACGCGACGGTCGAAATTTGGACCTATCGCGGGTTCAACCCCCCCCCCTCCCCCCGGGGATGGTTTAAATAGCAACAACCCCTTTTTGCCGGTAAAGCAAGCGAAAATTTGTGATGCAGTTTTTCGCAAAAATCATTCTAAACCTAATGAAAAATATATTTTCATTGCGTTTGTTTATTATTAAAAATTTGTAAATTTACTAACTTTATTTAGTTGGATTAGGGTAAATTAAATGCGATTTTTATGAAAGGTTAGGTAAGCTTTCTAAGGTTTTTTTTGATACAAAATAAATTTTTTCACACAAAATAAATGGAAAAAAATAACTTTAAAGTATTTGAAAATTTTAGAAATTTCTTAATTTTAAAAGACTTTGCTAATTGACCAATTTTCCTATTCGACACAACATAAAAACACCACACAACACCACAAATTTTTTATAAATTTTATTATATATATATATATTTATATATATATATATTTAAAATATATATAATTATATATAATAAATATATATATGTCGTGCCGAATATTAAAAAAGGGCAATTACAAGAACTCATTTAAAATTAAGTCATTCTAAAATTTTTTTAAAGTTTAAAGTATATTTTTTCATTAATGTTGAGTAAAAATTTTAAATTTTGCCCAAAAGGGAAATTAGAAAACTTACCTAACCTTATTTAACAAAACAATTTTTTTACCTAACCCAACTAAAAATATTTTAAATACGTTTTCAATTTTAGTACTAAAAGCACAATCAAAATATTTTTTTTTGTTAGGTTCAGAATGATTCTTGAGAAATTTTTGCATACACAAATTTTCACTTTTTTCCAAATGGCAAATGAGCCCTTTCATTTAAAAACCAAGTCGAATTTGCCTATTCGGCACGACATATATAATATATATATATATATATATATATAATATATATATTTAAAAATATAATAAATTTTTTAAAAAAGCAATAAGATCACAGTAAACATGGTTTAGAGTAGCAAAACAACCCCTCGAAAGAATAAGAAATTCCAAACGCTTTCGTGAACTCACAATCAAGGAACTATGAAAGTAAAGCATCCCAAGGAAGCATATAAGGGGTTGGCCAACACCCCACTATCAGTTCCCCCAACGGTCAAACACCTGACGCGCGCCGACCCAACTTGGATAGGTCCCCTTTAAAACTACCCACAAACTTCAAAACCCAAAAAAAAAAAAAAATTATTTTTGTCCTGTAATTAAAATTTCCCAAAATTCTTTTAATTTTAAATACTAATTTAAAAACCCAAAAAATTATTTTATTTTTGTCAAAAACGGCTTTTATGAAACCCAAATTCAATTTTGCACCCAAATTTCTTATACTAATTTTCTCAACTTTTTGAAAAAAAACAATTGGTGGTTAAAATCTCTTACATGAATAAATAGAGCATTTGGAAAATTTCCCCTTCTAAGCTATTTTATTTGTTTTAAAAATTAGTTCGAGATTTTTACCGTTTGACCCTAATAAACTTTTCGCAAATTTACAAGGAATTTAAGACAAACCACACATTTTGGGGGAATTCTTTATCAAAAGTTTTTTTTTTAAAAGTATCAAGATTTTTTAATACAAAATTTAAAATTAAAATCTTGAAGAGAAGGATATCAAAACCAAATTTTTCATGGGAAGGGAGAACCAACCCAAAAGTAAAGGGAAAGAAGGATTAGTGGAAGTAAATTTTTTGGCTAAGTAAATTGTTTGGACTAATAAAAAAACACAAACCGGGAAACCAGTCGCCAAATTTTTTGTTCCAAAGGGTCATTTATTTTTTTAAAATTATCCAAATGGCTTGTTGATATTTTGGCCCCATTGTTGGCAAAATTTCTAACTTTTTAAAGTTTTAAAAAAAACATAACATGGTTTAAAATTAAGTCCTTGCGACAAAAAAATTTTTAAAAATGGAGTTTTTTATGTTACTTTCCTTGTTTACGAAAGTTTTCCCGTTGAAAATTTTTTAAGTTTCTTATTGAAAAACTCGTTAACATGATTTACCAATTGATTCCACTACATTAAACTTATTAAACTTGCATTGTTGATGCAAAATTTGTATTTTAAGGGTAAGTTTTTCACTCAGAATTTGGTAGCTATGGGAAATCCCTTTCACCTTTCTTAGTAACCATACATGGGAAAATTTTTTTTTAAAACAAGGTTGCTTAACACAATCCTCCCAATAGAGCTAAATGGTTCAATTGTTGCGTATTTGGCTTATGCCCCCAAAAAGTAGATAACACCATTTCCTTTGGGAAAAATTTAAAAAGTTAGCCCCTTTTTAAAAACTTTACTGTGATTTGAAGAAAATAACTCATTGCCTTTTTTAGTGTTTTAATTATTAAAAGGGGGAAAAGAATTCAAATTTTAAAATTTACAGAAAAACCCACAAAAAACTTTCCTATTCCCCATTTTTCTCGACAAGATAGAGTCCCCAAAAGTCTGTTTTTCATCAATGTTTTGAGGCTTTTCGAATTTGTAGTCCTGAGTTCATAGAGAGGAAATACCAAAATTTATGAAAAGGTAATGATTTTTAAAAAACCCCCAAAAAATGTAATTGATAAATCTTTTAAATTTCCAAAATACTTTTTACAATCCAAAAGGGACAACCGCCTTCTCAAAATAAAAAGGGCCAAGGCAACTAATGTGACATTTTTTGTGGCAACGTTTCGCTCTCCCGGAGCTCCGGGAGAGCGAAAAAGTTTTCACAATAAAAGCCATTAGTTTCACTTTGTTCTTTTACTTTACTATTGTCGGTAATTCTACCAAATTTATTACGCCTTACAACTAAAAAATTTGGGTTCTCCCTTACCATGAAAAAATTGGGTTTATATGCCTTTTCTTCTTAAGACTTTTAATATTAAGTTGTTTCAAAAAACTGAACAGTAAAAAACTTTTGATAAAGAAAACCCCCCCAAAACGATGGGTATGTCTATAATTTCCCTTTTAAAATTTGGATGAAGTTTTTTACGGGCAAATGGGGAAAAATCTCGAACAAGATTAAAACAAAATAAAAAAAGCATTAAACTGGACAAGATTCCAATGTTCTATTTTTTCAGAAGGTTTTAACCCTCCAAATTTATTTTTAAAAATTTGGGAAAAAAGGGAAAGCAGTCCATGTCCCCAAGGAAAATAAATTTAATCTTGTTTCATAAAAAAAACATTTTGACAATAATAGAATATTTCCTTTTTTTTTATGTAAATTAGATCCATTTATAAAAAAAATGAATTTAGGGAAAAAATTTTAAAAATACACTGGCAAAAAATAATTTTTAAAATTTTCTTGGGTAGAATATTTTGGTGGGGGGTTTTGCAAAGGACCATCCAAGTTGGGCGGCGCGCGTCAGGGTTTGACTGTTTTGGGTCTGAAAATGGGTTTGGCCCAACCCCTTTTTAGCTTCCTTGGATGCTTACTTTTTATAGTT
>NW_026505659.1:0-52916 GCF_026875155.1 Cherax quadricarinatus
AATTGGGGGGCCAAATTTAAAAAATTTTCCGATCACTTTTTTTTGTAGTTGAACAGTTGACTTGGCGATTTTCTTGTGCTCAATCGATAGAATAGAAGTAATACTAGGAAATAGCTAAGAATTTGGGTTGACTGGAATAATGTAATTGGCCTAAAATGGGAGTCAAAGTCGGCAAAATCGCCGATTCGTAAATATCGCTGACACATCAAAATTCGCGAGAGCATAATTTCGTCAATTTTCCACCAAATTTCGTACTTTTTGTTTTATTACCTTCACAAAAAGATTCTCTACGATTTCATAAGAAAAAATAACAATTTTTTTTTTTGAAAATTCTTGGACACTGGTGCGTGACTCCAGATTTGGGCCTTGGACCCTGAAAGGGTTAAATACCAAAGGGCTACTGTATATAAAACAAAATCTTGTGTACGTACATAAAATGTGCATATATAATGAAAGATATTGGGTGACTTTTCTAATGGTTTTAATCTCACTGCTGCATCATTCTATAAATTTTCACATTATCCTATGCCCTACAGTATCACTTTTTTTTTTTAGTCTCTAACTTTTTCACTTCTTATATGTGAAGAAAAATGCTGAACTTTTGCACTTTGATTTGGTACCTCGAATTTCAGCTGAAATTCATTCCAGAAGGGTGTTTGAGAGCTGTTACCGAATGAATTTGTTCCCATAAGGAATAATGTAAATTAGATTAGTCTGTTTCAGACCCCCAAAAATACACTTACATAATTGTTCGAGTTGGGAGCTGTTCGAACTTTGAAGTACCACTGTTTTTTTTTTTTTTTTTTAACATATTGGCCGTCTCCCACCAAGGCAGGGCGACTCAAAAAGAAACACTTCCACCATCATTTACACAAAATCACTCTTTGCAGAGGTGCCCAAATATGACAGTTTAGGTGTCACTCCAAACAGCCAATCTCCTAAACCCCTCCTTGAAAATGCAGGCATTGTACTTCCCACCTCCAGGACGCAAGTCCGGCTAACCAGTTTCCCTGAATCCCTTCACAAAATATTACCCTGCTCACACTCCAACAGCTCGTCAGGCTCCAAAAACCATTCGTCTCCATTCACTATCTAACATGCTCACACATGCCTGCTGCATATCCAGGCCCCTTGCACACAAAACCTTTTTTACTCCCTCCATCCTTTCCTAGGACAACCCCTACCCCTCCTCCCCTCCACTACAGATTTATAAACACCCTTAAAACTAAACCCCTATTTTTGTTCCATCCTCTCTAAATGCCCAACGACCTAAATAACCCTTCTCCAGCTCTCTGAATAAAACTTTTAGTAACTTCACACCTCCTCCTAATTTCCACACATTGTCCTTAGACACATCTCCACTGCCTCTTTCTCACTGCAGCATTCGCACATATAAAAGTGTTTGTACCACTATACTCTCATACATTCCCTTCATGTGTTCATGAAAAATGATAATTTGTGTTTGGAACTCTGAATTTTTTTTTCTTTAGGTTTTTTTTTTTTTTTTTTTTTCAACAAGTCGGTCGTCTCCCACCGAGGCAGGGTGACCCACAAAAAAGAAAGAAAATCCCCAAAAAGAAAATACTTTCATCATCATTCAACACTTTCACCACACTCACACATTATCACTGCTTTTGCAGAGGTGCTCAGAATATAACAGTTTAGAAGCATATACGTATAGAGATACACAACATATCCCTCCAAACTGCCAATATCCCAAACCCCTCCTTTAAAGTGCAGGCATTGTACTTCCCATTTCCAGGACTCAATATTTCATATCCAATTTAATTTTGGTTTTAGTCAATGAAATTAAAAAAGAAATACATACACTACTCAATATGGTGAATTGAAGTAATAAATGTTGGAAAATATTTTATGCTTGCCTGATATTTTGTCTCTAGATTAAAAATAAAATAATGTGCAGTAAACATTCAAGATATACAATATTTAGAACTCAATAAGACTGGTATCCATTTTATTGCTATTGGAACATATTTGATTAACCCTTTGACTGTCGCATCCCCAATTCTGAAACTGTCTCCCTGTATCACAAAATATTTGAAAAAAAAAAAAAAAAATTTTTTTTTTACCAAAATGTTATGATTAATTTGCCGAGTGTTTTAAACCTAAAAAAAAAATTTTGCAATCAGTACTTACCAAGAATAGAGGCGTAAAGTTACCAAAAATGAGCCACGTTTGGCAACAGCGGTGAATGCCGCTCACCCAGTAAACTTATATTTACACCCCTTCGAAGGTTTCTTGTATTTTCCAATTTTTTTTTTTTTTTTCCAAGTAACTTAAAGTGGCCTGTGAGACCAAAGTAAGGTGCAATGTAACATATATACACTCATATGCAACACAACTGCACGAATGTTTATCATTATATTCTTTAAAAAAACTTGTTTACACCAATCAACAATACAAAAAATTGTTTTTTCTATTCTATAATATATACATATACAGTGGGAACTCTAAATTGCGAGTTTAATCCATTCCATGACCTTGCTCACAACTTGGATTTACTCGTTTGCAGAATCAGTTTTTTTCCCCTCATTTAAATTAATTGAAATGCAATTTAATTTCCCTTCCAGTGGAATTCTGTACTTCAATAATTTTGCTAATATCAACTCTTTTGGCTTTTTTATCTATCTCACTTCATCTAATATGACATAAAAAACAATATAAATAACATAGAAACCTGATTATATACTCTAAAATGAAATAAAATATGTCATTCATGTAGTGGTAAAGGGCGGTTGGGCGGCGGTGACGAGAGTTTTGTCTGGGGACCGGGCAAAATTCTTCATGAATAATTTCGCTAATATCATCTATACTGCTTATTTATCTATCACAGTTCATCTAGTGTGACATAACAAACAATACGAATAACATAGAAACATGATATATACTCTAGAATGAATAAAGTATGTCATTCACGTAGTGGTTATGGGCGGGGTCGGCGGTGGACGAGGTTTTCGGACCCCGGGCAAAATTTTCATGAAAAATTTTCGCTATTTATCTATACGGCTTATTTATGTACCCAAAATTTTCATCTAATATGACATAAAAGGAAATAAATAAATAGAACACGATATATACTCAAAATGAAAAATATGTCATTATTAACGGGTGGAGGCGCCACAACGCCCCTTTTTGTTGGGTAAACACGACATTAGTGACGGCCTTTTGAAAACCGTCTATTTTAAAATTTATTATTGTAGTACATAATAATAATAAAAATTTTATTTTTATTATTATATAAATTTTTTTAAAATTTTTATTCCAAAAAAAAAAATATAAGATTTACTTTATTCCTTATTGCAAAATTTGTATAAATATGTCAACCCTTCAGACTGCATATTGGAAGGGAAGTGAGCATTTGTTGACACTGAAAACCAAGTAATGGACCTTTTTCTCCTAGGTTGAGCTCATTTTTAAAGGGCACTTTCGCATGAAAGCAATCAAAACATATCATTTCTGTAATATTCTTCCTTCTATCAAAAACCCAAAAAAACGGAATAAACCCATAAAAACCATACGAAAAATACCACAAAGGGGGTGGCTAATTGCGGGAAAAATGAGCCCATTATTTAGCTTAGTTTTTTTCTTTATTTTTATTATTATTTTATAATAAAAATTTTGTATTTTTATTCACACAAAAAAATAAGATTTGTTTACACTGAAACAGCCAAGAAAGGGTTTTTTTCCCCTGGGTTGAGCTCAATTTAAAGGGTATTTTTTGTGTGAAAAGAATCAAAATCTACCATTTCTGAAATTTATCTTCCTTCTATAAAATGAACCAAAAAAACGAGAATAAAACCCAAAAAAAACCATTAAAAATTATACTAAGGGGGGGAAATTCCCCGAGAAGTAAACCCTTATTCATGCTTAGATTTCTTTCATTTTTGGTGACATAAGAAGCATCTTTCCATCAAAATTGCCCAAGTTTAAAATAAGTTGCCCAACAACAAATGGATAAATTTCCCGAGATCAAGAGAAAGAGCCCCTCCCAGTGTAAAGGAAAACCTCCCTTTGAGGTTGCTCGCGTATGGAACAAAAAATCGACCCATCGACTGCTCATTTTTGGAAAAAATCGCACGGGACACCCCGCAAGAGAGGTTCCAATGTACATGGATAGTCACCAGAACTTTTTTGCAACTGCTGTTAGCATCTGGAAGCTTGTTTTTTGTGGTTTGGATTCTAAAGGGTTTTTTGTCAGTGTGTGATTGCTGTTAGAATAAAAATTTATACCTCACTCATACCCTTACTGCCTGTCAACACCCATGGGGTCCATCCCTTCTTCCCCATTTCCCTTTCCCTTTCCCTTTTCCCTATCTACCTTCCTTCCTTCCCTCATCTCTTCCTTTCCCCTTCCTTTCCTGGGACAAAAATCTTTTTGGGTACAGTTTCTCGGGGGTCATGACAAATTAATTTTGGGTGGGGTTTTAAAAGGCCCCCCAAACCCTTGTGGGGAGTGCAGAAACTGTTATGGATGAAATTCATAACATTTTGATATAAAAATGTTGTGTTAATGGGAGTTTTTAAACTTTAGACAAATTGATTGGAATCACGGGAAAAATCTCGAGTCTGTGCTTTCTTCATAGGTTCAGGATTGTTTTTTTAAAAAGTTTGGACGAAAAAAAACTAAAAAAATCTGCTTGACTTGGTTCTTCCCAACAAAGAATCGCAAATTTAATAATCTTGAGGTTTTTTCAGTATATCATGGAATTCCCCAGAAAAATGAATGAATGACATATTTTATTCATTCTAGGTATAAACATTTTTCTTGTTATTCATTTTGTTTATGTAATTAGATTAACTGTGATAGATAAAAAACCCGTTAGAGAATTAGCGAAATTGTTCATGAAGGGTTTTTTTGCCCCGGTCTCCAGACAAATCTCTTTACACCGCCCTCCATACATAATAAATTTTTTATTTTTAAAGTATTATCGGGTTTTCTATGTTACTTATATTTTTTATTATGTCATATTGAGAAGTGAGATAGAAAATAGCCTAAGGTTGATATTAGCGAAATTATTGAGTCAAAATTCCCGGAACGGTTTAATTGCTTTTCATTTAATTTAAATGGGGGAAAATTGAAGAAAAGAGCAAATCCATTTGCGAGCAAGGTCAGGGAACAGATTAAATTTGCAAGTAAGGTTCCACTTTTTTTTTTTAATTAAATCGCCATGCAATGCCTTGCCTTTTCACATGATCGCTTGAGAGAGCATTCCTGATATTGTTTTTCGTTTATCCATCCAATAACAGTTTAAACATCTTCGACTACTTGCGATTTTGTTTCGAAAAATATTTGCACCTTTACAAAACAGTTTCCCTTGACTGCCTTTTTTTGGGCCAAAGATAGTAGCGATGGTTGATTTGGTTTTGTTATACAACCGGGCCAGTGGGAGATACGCACCCCATTTTTATACTTTGTGATGAATTCCTCATTTCAATTGTAATTCCACCCTTTTTCCATGGGGGTTGGCTCTAGAACTTTCTTGGGGGCCCCTGGTGGTTTTTTGCAGCTACAACACTAAAAACACGGGAAAAATACAAAATGAGAATGTATGAGTAGATGCGCCGCACTGGCTTGTAAACACGGCACACTAACTGTGGGCGGGCAGCTAAGGCGGGGCAGGCCAGACAGGACAGGGTTTGGGACAATTCAGTTGGTGGGCCAAAATTTTTAAGCCAAAATGCTTGTTTAGTCGATTTATCATTGGAAAATGCCTTCGTTGGCGGAGGTCCCTGTTACAAGTGAAAAATTTTTACCTGGGACAACTCAAAAACCCCAAAAGTGTTAAACTCTGCTTGCAGATTTTTTTTTTTTTTCCAACAAGTCGGCTGTCTCCCACCGGGGCCGGGGGCCCCAAAAAAAAAAAAACCCCCCCCAAAAAAAATACTTTCATCATCATTCAACATTTTCCACCTCACTCACACATAATCACTTTTTTTTGCAGAGGAAACCCCCAGAATAAAGTTTAGAATTACGTGGACCCTGAATTTAGTAGTGCCTTCTCTGTACAAAACTTTTTTTATTATCTTAAAAATATGTTTTGTTAAATTTCCCTTTGGGAAAATTAATGTAAATCCAATTAAACTTTCCCAGACACCCAAAAATATTAACAACAAAACATTTTATAGATACTAAAATATTTTTGCATACAAAAAAGGCACTACAAAATTCGGAGTCCTGTATATACGTACGTATAAAAATAAGCCGGATTTGAGCCCCGGGAAAAAGGGGAAGTAAGTGCCTGCACTCTAAAGGGGGGGTTTTGGGATTTTAGCGTTTGGGGGGATATGTTGTGTATCTTTAACATTAGCTTCTAAACTGTTGCTCCTGAGCCCCTTGCAAAAACAGTGATTTGTGTGAGTGAGGAAAAAGTGTTGAATGATGAGAAAGTATTTTTTTTTTTGGGATTTTCTTTCTTTTTGGGTCACCTGCCTCGGGGGGGAGACGGCCGCCCCTTTTTGGGAAAAAAAATACAAACAACAAAATTTCCCCTCCAAATGCCAATTCCCAAACCCCTCCTTTAGAGTGCAGGCATTGTACATCCATTTCCGGGATCAAGTCGGGTTTATAAAAAAAACCCGGTTTCCCTGAATCCCTTCACAAAAATATTCCTGCTCGCACTCAATGCTCGTCAGGCCCCAAATCCCATTTGTCTCCATACATGTATGTTTGTGTGACCTAAGTGTAAGTGGAAGTAGCAAGATGTACTGAAATTTGATATTTTTGAGACAGAGAAAAGACCCCCGAAATCCTACCTCGTGAAAAAAATTTACAGGCTTTCGTTTTACACTCACTTGGCTGGAGGTATCCTCCCTGGGGGGTTGCTGTCTACCAACCTACTAATGCAAAAAAATGACGGGAAAGTACAGTAGACCATCTTTTTGGGGATTTTTCCCAGCATGTTTGATCCCTTAGTGTGTTGTATAGCATATCTAGTCCCATCCATGTGTTTATATAAAGATCCCTTTTGGGGCCTGTGATTTTTTGTGTGATTTTGGGGATGCTTATGTGTATGTTCATCCCTTGCCCCCCTTCTCATCGGGATAACATCCAGGCTAAAACAGGGCAAGGGCGGGGCCCATCCCCCCATTACCACAGCTGAAATATTCGTTCCCCCAAAAGTGTGTCTCCTTAAAACCCTCGATATCTCCTTTTAAAAACCCCTACAAAAATTTGGTGGCAGCGATTTGAGTATCGCCCCTTTAAAGAATTGGGCAAAATTTTTATTAAACCATATAATTAACACGTTCAGTTTGTGAAAAGGGAAAAAAATTTCTTTGCTCAAGTGGCTGCCTTTTTGTGTGCCTGGGGAGCCCTCCTGCCTCCCTTACCACTCCCCCAAACCCCCCCCCATCCCACGTTTTATATTTATGTGTGCCAGTCCAGTCTTTTCTGCTACAAGGCAGTTTTGGTTTGTGAATTGGTTATGATATTTAATTACTTATTTGTATTCCCAAACAATCATGACACTTAGTAGCCATACCTGTTGCTGAAAAAATGGCACGAAGAGGTATAAGCGCTAAAATTTAAAAAAACAAAGAAAAAAAAATATTTGACAAGAGATAACCCGTAAGTACACAGAAAAAAAGGGGGGAAACGAGTTTGTGACACTGATTTTTAATGACTTTAGTGATGATGATTGATTGACTGACAAAGTTAGACACCCAGTACAACCCAAATTTTAAGGGAAGAAACGTTTTCTGTTAAATTTGTAGTTTAAGCAGTAAAAAAACAACATAATCCACCAACAGTGAACTAAAATCTATTTACTTTTATTTTTTTAGGGTTGGGGGGGCCCAAAAAAAAG
This sequence comes from Cherax quadricarinatus, assembly GCF_026875155.1. Lineage (NCBI taxonomy): Eukaryota > Metazoa > Arthropoda > Malacostraca > Decapoda > Parastacidae > Cherax > Cherax quadricarinatus. Next base: position 7,827 of record NW_026505659.1, read on the forward strand.
TTTTTTGGCTTTTGGGGGGTCTATTTTTTCCCCAAATTCCTCATTCATCTAACACGGCATTTTTGGAACGTAACTACCGTGCTAAATGACGGTTACGTAATCACATTTTCACTTATTTAGGGAAACAGTGTGACGTGTGTTTTCCAGTTTGGGTTTATGAGACAGAGACAACAACAACACACACAGCAGACAGAGGTAGACAGAAGACTTTTACGTTTAACAGTGAAAACAAAAAAAACAAAGGCAGTTACGCTATCAAAAAGTTAATTGATGCCCGTCAGCATTGAGTGACACACGGCTTACATCATGCTTCAAGGGTGTTTTTTCTGTCCATAAATATGCAAGTTCAGGCATGTCTTGCTACTTCTACTTACATTAGGGTTACACTACACTAATATACACGTTATTTTACCACTTTTCTGAGTTTTTTTTGATTTTATCTTATATTCTTGGGGTTATTACTTTTCCTTTTATACCAGGGAAGTGGAATAAGAATCTTTCCTCCGTAAGCCCGGTGTTGTAAAAATCAACTAAAATGCCCGGGAACAATGGGTTAGAACCCTTTTCCTGTAAAGATTTCTAAAAAGAATAAAAAGAAAAATTTTCAAAAAGGGAAGTCTGAATTGCGTGGATGTTGTGCAAATGAAAAAAAAGAATGTTGTGGATGTTTTGAATGAGAAGAAAAAGGATGTCCCGGGTTTAAATGAAACAAGCTGAAAGGGGTGGGAGGTTTCAAGGGGAGGAATAAATGGGATTAGGGCAGGGGGTTTTAAAAAAAAGTTTGAGCTAAAGAAGGGGTACAAAAAGTTGAAGGATAATATGGCAGGAAAATAGGGACTACAAAAAAATAAAATTTAAGGATTATGTGGAGTAAAAAAAAGATTTGGGTTGAAAAATGGGTTTATAGTAAGGTGTTGCCCTGGAGAAGAAAAGTGTAGAGGGGAGAGAGAGATTTTGGGGAAAAAATTTAGTAATGCATGGGGAGTTTTGAATCAAGTGTGAGAGAATGGTGGGTTGGGGGTTCAAAATGCTAAAGTGGGGAAAAAAAAGTTATAGGGAGTGTAGGTAAATTTGGGAGCCAAGGGTAAATTAAATAGGGAGCCTTTTTTTAGCTTGTGTAGAAGAAATTTGGTAATAAGTAATAATATTTTTAGAAAAGAGGGGTAAAAATATAAAGGTATGATGTAGCACAATGAAAGTAGTTTTTTAGATTATGTTTGGTGGATAAAAGGTTGATGGGTAGGCTCCAGGAGTACATGTTTATAGAGGGGAACTGATTTCGGATCATTATTTATTGTGCTACAGTTAGAGTAAGAGGTAATGGGAAAAAAGGAAGGGGGCAACAACAAGTAAAAGGGAGGTGAAGTGTATAAACAAAGGGGGGAGGAAATTTTGGGCGAATATAAGCGCTATTGGAGAAAGGTGGGGTAGCGCAAAAATGAGTGTGGGGGGGTTGAGAAGGGTTGGGTGAGTTTTAAAATGCGTACTAAAGTGGGCAGAAGTTTGTGGTTATAGGGGGGTAGGGGGAGGGGGAAAAAGGGGTGATTGGTGGGAAGAGAAGTAAAGGGGGTGATAAAAGAAAAAAGGTACTTAGAGAGGTTTTTTTTCAAAAACAGAAGGTTATAAGAAGAGCAAATATATGGAGAGTAAAAGAAAAGGGAAAAAGAGTGTGGAGAGGCAAAAGGAGGGAGAGAAAGAGAGGGGGGAGGGATGTCAAAAAATTTTAATGAAAATAAGAAAAAAATTTTTTGGGGTGAGTTAAAAAATAAGAAAGCCCAGGGGGAAAGTATGGATTTGTCAGTTAAAAAAAAAAGTGGGGAGTTATAGATGGGGGGGGGGGTATTAGGGAGATGGCGAAATTTTTTGAGGGGAAATTTTAAATGTTGAGGAGAAAAGGGAGGCGGTAATTTATGCACTGGCCGGGAGGTAACCTTTTTAGGAGTGAAGAAGAGCAGAATGTAAGTGTGGTGGAGGCGTGAGGGATTCGTAAAAAAGAAAGGGGGGGAAAGCAGCTGGAATGATGGGGTCATGACAGAAATGTTAAACAGGGGGGGGAAAAGTGTTGGGTGGTTGGTACTTTTGTTTTAAAAAATGTAGAAAGAGGGGAAAGGGACTAGGGGTTTGGCGGGAGTATTATATCCCTTTTTAAAAGGAAAGGGCAAAGAATTGTAAAAATTATAGGGGAAAAAGTTTACTGAGTATACCAGGAAAAGTATACGGAAGGGTTATAATTGAAAAATTAGAGGGAAACAGAATGTAGGGTTGCGGATGAGCAGGAGGGTTCAGAGTGGGTAGAGGATGTTAATCAAATTTACAATGAAGCAATATGTGAACAGTCTTTTTTAAAGGTAGGGAAATTTTTATTGCATTTATGGATTTAGAAAGGCTATGATAGAGTGGATAGGGAGCAATGTGGCAGATGTTGGGAAATATATGGAATGGTGGTAGTTACTAAAAACTGTAAAGAGCTTTTATGAGGAAGGAGGGTCAGGTTTTGGGGTGTAGAAAAGGGGGGAGAATATTCCCCGGGAAAAATAGGTCTTAGACGGGATGTGTAAGTCACCGGTTGTTTAAAATATTTTTTAGATGGGGTTGTAAAAGAAGTAAAGCTAGGGTGTTTGGGGGAGGGGTGGGGTTAAATTATGGGGAATCAAATCAAAAAGTTAATTGACCAGTTATTTTTGCTGTGATACTGTCTTTTGGGAGATTTAAAAAAAAAATTCAAAAGGGTTGGGATGGTTTGAGAATGTGTGAAGGGAGAAAGTTGAAATGAACATAGAAAAGAGAAGGTATGAGGGTATCAATGATTTGATAAGAAAAATTGGATATCAAATTGGGGGAGGAGTAGGAAGAAGTGAATGTTTTCAGATACTTGGGGGTTACATGTCGGGGGAGGATTTAGAGGATAGGTAATATAGAATTGATGAGGGAAAAAAGGTGAGTGGTGCGTTGGGTATATTGGGGGTCAAAAAACTTTTTATGGAGGCAAAGAAAGGGGAAAGTATAAAGTATGTATACCAAAATGTTATATGGATTGAAGCTTGGGTGGTAAAAACAGCAGCGGGACGGTTGGAGGCAGTGGAGATGTCCTGTCTAAGGGCAATGTGTGGTGTAAATTTAGCAGAAAAAATTCGGAGTGTGGAAATTAGGAGAAGGTGTGGAGTTAATAAAAGCATTTTTCAGAGGGGAGAAGAGGGGGTTTTGGGGGGTTTTGGGCATTTTGAGAGAATGGATTAAAATAGAATGCATGGAAAGTATTAAAACTAAGGGGAAAGGGAAAGGGGGGGTAGGGGTCATCCCCGAAAGGGTTGGAAAGAGGGGGTAAAGGAGGGTTTTTGGGCTAGGGGTTGGACTTCCCCAAGGTGATGAGGTGTTTGAAGGAGTGAATGGGGCGAATGATACTTGGACCTGCGATCTTTGGAGTGTGAGCAGGGAATATTTTTGTGAAGGGATTCAGGGAAACCCGGTTTTGTTCATTATCGGCGGTCCTGGAAATGGAAGTACAATGCCTGCACTTTAAAGGGGGGTTTGGGATATTGGCGTTTGGAGGGGTTGTTGTGTATCTTTACACGTATAGCTTCTAAACTGTGTATTTGAGCATTTTGCAAAAACATGTATGTGAGAGTGTGGTGAAAGTGTTTAATGATGAAAGTATTTTTTTTTTGGGGAATTTTCTTTTTTTTTTTGGGTCACCCTGCCCCCGGGGGGAAAAAGGGGCCCAAAAATTGTTAAAAAAAAAAAAAAATACTTCTGTGTATAAAAAACTTTGAGGGACCAAAAAAATTCTTTTTTTTTTTTCAACAAGCCCAGCCATCCTCCCACCGAGGCAGGGTGAGCCAAAAAAAATTTTTCCCCAAAAAGAAAATACTTTATCATCTTTCCAACACTTCCCCCTACACATAATCACGGGTTTTTTGCGGGGTTGTTTGGGGAAAAAACCCTTTTAAAGAAAATATGTAAAAAAATACAAAAATATATCCCTCCAAGTGCCAATATCTAAAACCTCTCCTTTAAAGGGAGACTTTGTACCCCCCTTTTCCCCCAGGACTCAAGTTCGGTTTTAAAAATTAGCGGGTTTTCCCCTTAATCCCTTCATTAAAATTTTCCCCTTTCTCACACTCCAAAAGCTCGCCGGGGCCCCAAAATTCCCTTTTGGGTCCCTTCACTCCAATCAAAACCGCTCACGCACGCTTGCGGGAAGCCCAAAAAAACCCCTCGCCCAAAAAACCCCCCCTTTTAACCCCCCCCCTCCAACCCTTTGGGGACGCCCCCTACCTCCCCTTTCCCTTTCCCCTATAGTTTTAAATATGCTTTCCATGTCATTCTACTTTGATCCTTTTCTCTCAAATGACCAAACCCCCTCAACCCCCCCTTCTTTCCCTCTGACTAAAAATTTTTTATTAACTCCCCCAACCCTTTTCCCTAATTTCCACCCCCAAAATTTTCTGCATAATATTTTTTAACCCCAACATTCCCCTTTAAAACGGGACCTCCCACTCCCCTCCAACCGTCCCCTTGCTTGCATTTACCCCCCAAAGCTTCACACCCATAAAGGGGGTTGGGTTTACACTTTTTTTCTTTACTTTCCCCTTTCCCTTTCCCTTTCCATAGATAACATTTTTTGATTTCCAAAATATACCGCAATGCACCACTCCCCTTTTTTTTCCCTCATCAATTCTATGATTAACCCCCTCCTTCATAAATCCATCCACTGACACGGAAACCCCCAAGTATCTAAAAACCTTTCCCACTTCTTCCATATCCCCCCTCCCCAATTTGATACCAATTTTTTTTTATCTAAATTTTTGAAAACCCCTCATCACCTTCCCTTTTTTCAATGTTCACTTTAAAACTTTCTACCTTTACACACTTTCCCCAAAAAAACTCACCCACTAACCTTGGCAATTTTTTTTTAGAATCTCCCATAACCCACAGTATCATCAGAAAAAAGTAACTTAATTCCCATTTTGAATTTGATTCCCCATAATTTAATCCCCCCCCCTCTCCCAAACACCCTAGCATTTATTTTTTTTTACAACCAGGGGTGACTTTACACATCCCTGTCAAGCCCTATTTTTTGGGGGAAAAGAAAGCTCCCCCCTTCAAACACACCCTAACCTGAGCCCACTATCCTCAAAAAAAACTTTTTCAGCATTTAAAAAAACTTACCACCATTCCATATACTTGAAACCCATCTCCCAAACTTTGCCCCCCTTTATCCCCCTTTTAATCATATCCCTTTTTCAAAACCCCTAAAGCAATAAAAACTTCCCTACCTTTATTTTAAATAGGTTCACATCCAGGGGGCCCCCCCACTTAACATCTCCCCCCAAAATGCGCCCCAATTATGAAAAATGTTTTTAGTAAGTGCTTTTGTACGTGTAGGGGGTTTGGGGTTCGGAAAGGGATAATCTACTTCAAAATTGTTATTTAAAGGGGAAAAAAATTCGGTCAGTACGGCACCTAAAACATACTACTAAATTGAAAAATTTCTTTAAAACCGGGGGGCCACTGTTTATCTTCAATTTAAAAAATTGGGATCTAAAACCCCCCTTCCCCAAACTCTGAAACCCCTTTGGGCTCATCCCAATCCTCCCTTCCGGGTCTTACCTCTAATTCTTTCAATTAAACCCTAGCGTACACTTTTCCTGGAAACCCTCAATAAACTTTTCCTCTGTATAAAATTTTTTTAAATCCTTTTGTCCCCTTTCCCTTTATAAAAAGGGGGAACTTTTTTTTGCCTCTGCCCAACCCCTTTGGGTACCTTCCCCTCTTTCATACTTTATTAAACAAAAGTCCCAAACCAATCAAAACACTAATTCCCCCTGCTTTTAACTTTTCTGTCATGATCCCTCAGTTCCAGCTGCTTTTTCCCCCCCCTTTTCATTCAAACGAAAATGCCTCGCGTCCCTCCCTCACACTTACATTTGCTCTTCTTCCCCCTTTAAAAGATGGAAATCCCCCCTGCCCCACCTCCCTTTTTTTCAACTTTTAAAAGTTCCTCAAAATATTCTCCCCTCTACCCAAAACCTCCATCCCCCCCATTTTAAAAACCACCCCTACTTTTTTTTTAAAAACTGAAAAATTTCCATTCATTCCCTGGGTTTTCTTAACTTGTTTAACTCACTCCAAAATTTTTTTCTTTTTTTTTTTTCTTTAAAAAATTTTCTTCCCAGAAACCTCCCCCAAACTATCACCCCGCTCCCCTTTTTTCCACCCCTCACCCCTCGCCTTCACCTTTTTTTTACTCTCCTTTATACCGGGCTCTTCTATAAACCCCCCTTTTTGAAAATACCTCTCATAAGAAAACTTTTTTTTTATCACCCCCTTTTTATTCACTTTCCCAAACCAATCACTCCTCTTTCCCCCTCCCCCCCCACCCTCATAAAACCACAAACTTCTGCCCCACTTTTAAATACTGCTTTTTTAAAACTTTTTCAACCCTTTTTAAACCCCCCCTTTCAAATCATACCTCACCGGCCCCCTTTCTGCCAAATTTTTGCTTATATTTCCACCCAAAACTTCCTCCTCCCTTATTTTTATACATTTCCCCTTCCCTCTTCCCATCTACCTTTTAAACCTTAACTGTAGTACAACTAGATAATGATAATATCATTTGGGCCCCTTTTAAAAACTTTGTACATCCGGACCTCCCATAAACCCTTTTTTTATCCCCCAATTTCATAATCCAAAAAACTACTTTCATTACGTGCTAAATCATACCTTGTATATTTTTTATCCTCTTTTCATAAAATATGTATTTTTTAATTCCCAAATCCTTTCTACACATAGCTCAATTAAAGGCCCCCCCTTTACATTTACCCCTGGCCCCCAAAATTTACCTACTACTCCCCCACAACATTTTTTTCCCACTTTAGCATTAAAATCCCCCCAACCCCCAAGACCTCACACTTGGGTTTAAAAATCCCCCCAATTCATCAAATTTCCCCCCAAAAACTCTCTCTTCCTTAACTTCTTTTCTTCCCCCGGGGCTTTACACTTCTATAACCCCACTTCCACATCCAACCTTTTTTTTACTCCACATAATCCTTTAATTTTTTATATTTAATTTGTCCCTTTTTTCCCTTTCCTTTGTTTATCCCTTTAACATTATGCTTCTACTCCTTTTGCTCTATTAGAAACCCCTGACCTAATCCCATTTATACCCCTCCCGAAAACTCACCCCCCCCTTTAGCTTTTTTTTCACTTTAAAGGGCCCGGGCATCCGCTTTTTTTCTCTCTTTTCCCACTTGGGCCCAAATTTTTTATTCTTTTTTGTAATTATTACAAGGGAAAAAGGGGGGGGTACTAGCCCATTTTTTCCCCCGGGATTTTAGTTGACTTTTTCAAAACCCCAAGGGTTACGGAGGAAAGATTCTTAAATTTCCCCTTTTCCCCCTGGATATAAAAGGAAAAGTAATTAGAACCCAAAACCTAAAATAAAATCAAAGAAAACTTTGATGGGGTGGGGTATAAATAAAAAAGGGAGTGTGATCTAAATGTAAATTTGAAGTATCAAGACGTAACCCGTTAAAACTTGTAATTAAATTTTGGGAAATTACCCCAAAAATATGTAAAGTAAAAAAGGGCCCCAAGTTGCACTTTTTGTCCTTTTCCCTTTTCAAACTGGGAATCTTGCTTTTTTAAGACAGACAAAAGACAAACCCGCAATCCTACCATCATTAGTATATATTTTAGACAATAGTATGTGCTAAGTGGGGCCCGGTAAACATTTTCACCTAAACCCGTGTTTGTGACTATTTCAGTACCTAATAATAGTGCAGAACAAAGGGTTTAAATATAGATTTACAAGAAAATACTACAAATTTTTAAATTTTTGAACAAAAAAAAAAGGTAAAGCAAAGCTTCTGCAAGTGGCATCGGCGAGTGACAAGTGCCGACTTTTGGGGCCCTTTTATCTCCACAAGTCCTGATATATTTTTTTTTTTTTTTTTTTTTCCTTTTTTGGGAAAAAAAAGGGCCCTTTATAAAACCCCCTTTTTTTTTTTTTTTTCAAAAAAGTTTTGGGGTGTTGGCGAGTTTAACATAGATCTTTGTTTGGCCCGTTTTAAAAAATGACTAAACCCTTCAAGGGGCATTCCTTTTTCCAAATGATTTTTTTTTTTGTGGGCTTTCCCAAAAAGTAGGAAAGACCCGAAGTAAAAAATATTCAAAATTTCTGTACTTGCCTAAATGTGGTTTTAAGGGGGTTTAATTTTTATCTCCCGGTCCTTCCCCTCCCAAAACCCGCTTTCTCTGATTTCCTTTTTCCCCAGCCCCATTCACCAGTCATAATTTTTTAAAAAAAGGGATGGGGGCCTTTCCCCACCCCCTGACTTATGTTTTTTTAGTGCCCAGAAAAGACTGGGGATTCCTGGGAAAGGGCCCACTCAAACTACCAGGCAAAGGGGAATTTTTTGCTGACAAGTGTTTTATTTTTTTTTTTTTTTAACAAAGGGGCCCTTTTTTCCCCCCGAGGCAGGGGTTTAAATTTTAAAAAGCAAAATACCCACTCATTTCGAGTGAATGTATTTTCCCTTCCCAGAACCAATTCCAAATAAATGGTTGGTTTTTTAAAGCCTTCCCGGGGAAAATTACCTTTGAGCTAACGCACATTTAAATCCCGACAACTCACACAAACCCCTGGTGCCTTTAACCAAAAACACTCAAAAACCTTTCCCCTTCCTAAAGTCATTTCCCAAAGGGGGAAATTATATTTCCCTGGAGAGGTGCTATACCCATAAGTCTGGGACATACTGTTTTAGCTTTCCCAGGAAATAGGAAAGAAAAACCCGGCTTATCTAAGCAATGGAAGGGTATTTAAAATTCCTCGACTGAAAAGCCCTTGAACTAGGTTTAAAAAAATATTAATATGGTAAATGACAGATGGAATAAATTTTAGCAAAAGGATTTTTTATAAAAATATTTTATTTAAAAAAAAAACAATTCGAAAAAGCCCAAAACGGCCCGAGAAAAATCATGGCTAATCAATAAGGAAAAAACTAGACATCCGATGTTTAAAAATGTTAATTTTTTTTACAAAAAAATTTCATGACATTTGTTTGGGGGGATACAGCTAACTTATAACTTTGGAAAAAATTTTTTTTTTTTTTTTAGGGATGGGGAGGGGGTGCAGGAAAAAAAATTTTAGCCTTATTTCCTTCTTTTACCAAAATTTTTATAATTTTGAAGGAATTTCCCATCATAGAAAATTTTAGCTTGAAGTAAACGAAAAATTACCAAGTATCACTGTTTATCTGTCCCCACCACATCGCCATGGGAGTTTTCTTTTAAGAGAACAAAAAAAACCCCCTCGGGATATAAAATTTTTTTCAATTTACGGGGGCATCTATATAAAAATGCCCTTAAAAGAATCTATAAATTTTAAAAAAATATGGGGAGGGGCCTTCAATGTACAATTAGGGAGCAATTTAGGGTTTCAATTTGTGTTATTTGTTCAAAACTTTCTACCATCAACTTTTGTAAATAAAACTTTATTTAAAAAAAAAGTAACTATGGGGCATTAAAATTTTTTTATTACAAAACCAAAGGGAAAAAATTTTTATCCCAACCACAACCCTTTTAAAAAATTTTTAATTTTTCTAAAAATTTTTTACCAAAAAAAAAAATAAATAACACTTTTTTTAAACACCTTAAAGTTTAAACCCTTTAAACATTTCCCTTTAAATTTAAACCCGATAGGCAGGCCATGGGCCTCTAGTAATATTTAAATATTTTTCCTTTTTTCTCCCTTTCCCAAAAGTATGAAGTGAAAACTATCTACTTTTAAAAAAAATGAAACATAAAAACTAATTTAATACTAACAATTTTGGAACCTAGGGCACATTTTTCCAGAAAATCATTTTACATCCCCAAAACAAACAAACAATTTGTTAATTTATAATTTTTGCCTTTTCGGTCACCAAAAATGCGAAAGGGGTTCAAGGGTTTAAATTTAGAATATCCAAAAAGAGTTAATTTTTGCAAGAATTATTCCTCAGGGGGAAAGCTTTTGCATTTTCATCTGCAAAATGATAAAACCCCTTTAGTACAATTTTTATATTGTGTATTAACTTATATATTTATATATATATATATATATATATTTATATAAATTTTTATATATATATATATATATATATATATATATATATATATATATATAATATATATATATATATATATATATATATATATATAATAATATATTTATATATTATATATATATATATATATATATATATATATATATATATATATTTATATATATATATATATATATATATATATAATATATATATATATATATATATATATATATATATATATATATATATATATATATATATATATATATATATATATATATATATATATAATATATATATATATATATATATATATATATATATATATATATATATATATATATAAAATATGCATGTACAGTGGACCCCCGGTTAACGATATTTTTTCACTCCAGAAGTATGTTCAGGTGCCAGTACTGACCGAATTTGTTCCCATAAGAAATATTGTGAAGTAGATTAGTCCATTTCAGACCCCCAAACATACACGTACAAACGCACTTACATAAATACACTTACATAATTGGTCACATTCGGAGGTAATCGTTATGCGGGGGTCCACTGTATATATATAATTTTTTTTTTTTCAACAAGTCGGCCGTCTCCCACCGACGCAGGGTGACCCAAAAAAGAAAGAAAATCCCCAAAAAGAAAATACTTTCATCATCATTCAACACTTTCACCACCTCGACATTATCACTTTTTTTGCGAGGTGTCGAAACAACAGCCCCCCCTTTCCCTTTTATAAAGGGACTATACATGCTCTCCCCCAAACCCAGGTACCTTCCCCTTTTTTCAACATTTATTAACAAAAGTACCCCACCCAACACTTACCCCCCCCCATGCTTTTAACATTTCGTCATGATCCCTTGTTCCAGCTGCTTTACCCCCTTTCATTCTCCCGTAATCCCTCACTTTACCCCCCCACACTTAATTCTGCCTTTTTCACTCCTAAAAGAGGGTATACCTCCTGGCCAGTGCATGAAAAAAAACCCCCCCCCCCCCCCAAATAACCCGCACATAAGAGAGAAAAAGTTCGAGCTTTTTGGGTCCGACTTGGACCATTGAAAAAGTACACTAACGAGGTGGAGAGGCGGTATATATAGGCAGGAAGGGTGGAGGTGTAGTATAGTAGTAGTACAGAATTGTATTAATCCCGACAGGATAAATGAAAAATGACAACACCCGGGCATCCCCCCCCGTAGACTTTTCCCCCACCACCCCAGCCATGGAGGGCGAAAGTCCACAAAAAAGAAAAAACCAGACGCCGCACATGTTTATTTCATTAGTAGTTGTAGTAGAAGAAAAAGAGGTATAGTAGTGGTAGGGGTAGAAGTGGGAAAAAAGGGGAGAGCCGTCAAATAAAAAGGAAGGGGGAGCATACCCCTACCACTACCTTTCCCCCTTTACTACAAATACTGATGAAATTAAACACGTGCGGCGTCTGGTTTCGGTTGTGGACGTTTCGCCCTCCAGTGGTGGCTGGATGGCGAAACGTCTAGGTGGGGATGCCCGGGTGTTGTGCATGTGTCATTTTATCCGTCGGTATTTATACACTTGTACTACTACTACTACTACCTCCCCCTTTCCTGCCAATATAGCCCTTTTCCCTCCCCCTTGTTGTGTGACTTTGCCAATGGTCCAACGGGCGAAACGTCGTCGTAACTTCTCTCTTTTATGTGCGGGTTATTTGTGTACGTTCCCGTCACGTATTGTGCCTTTTTGTTATTTTTTTAACTCCCTTTCTTCAAATTTTAAAATCCTCAAAATATTTTTGCAATCACCTAATACCCCCCCTCTCCCCCCTCTACTAACTCCCCTACTCTGTTTTTAAATGGACAAATCCATAGTTTTCCCAGGCTTTTTAACTTGTTTTTAAATCACTCCCAAAAATTTTTTTTTATTTTTATTAAAATTTCTTGACGTGCCTCTCCCCCTCATCATGTTTTCCCTTTTTTACCTCTCACCACTCTCTTACCTTTCTTTTACTCTCCATATTCTCTGCTCTTCTTATAACAATTCTGCTTTGTAAAAAACTCTCTACAAAGCTACTTTTTCTCTTTTATCACACCCTTTACTTCAGCTTCACCAATCACTCCTCTTTCCTCCTGTCCCACCCTCCTATAACCAAAAAATTCTGCCCCACATTCTGAATACTGCATTTTTGAGAAACTCATTCCACACCTCTTCAACCCACCCGACACTCATCCTTTGCACTAATCCACCTTTCTGCCAATAGTCGTTATTATCTCACCGAGGCTACCGTCTCCCTTTAATTTATACACTTTCACTACCTCCTACTTCTTGTTGCCACCTTCCTCTAATGTCCATTTCTAATAACCTCTTACTATAACTGTAGATACAAACTAAATATGATCCGATATTAAGTTGCCTCTTTAAAACATGTACACTGGAGTCCTACCTTTATCCTTTTATCCCCAGATACCATTAAACTCTAACAAACTCCGTTCATTACGTGCTACATCATACCTTGTAATATTTATTTATCTTTTTTCATAAAATTATGTATATACTTATTACAAATCTTCTTTCTACACATAGCATCAATTAAGGTATCCATTTCTACATTTACCCCTGGCACCCCAAATTTACCTACTACTCCCTCCACAACAATTTTTACCCACTTTAGCATTGAAATCCTCAAACCACAAGTACTCTACACTTTGATTCAAAAACTCCCCACGCATTCACTCAACATTTCCCAAATTCTTCTCCTCTACAACTTCTCGCTTCTCCATGAGTGCATATACACTTCTTATAACCCACTTTCACATCCAACCTTAATTTTACTCCACAAAATCCGTGAATTAATACATTTATAGTCCCTCTTTTCCTGCTTAGCTTATCCTTCAACATTGTTGATCCTTTTGCTCTGACTATTTGAAAACCTATTGAACTCATCCCATTCTATTCCTCTCCACTGAAATCATCCCACCACCATTTTAGCTTTGTTTTAACATAAAGCCAGGACTCAGCTTTTTCTCATTCATAACTCCACAATCATCTCTTTCTTATTATTGCAACAACATCCATGCTCAGAATTCCCACTATGTCAATTTTTTTTATTTTTTAGTAATCTTTACAGGAAAAGGGGTACTAGCCCATTTGTTCCTGGATTTTAGTTGACTTTTACAACAGCTATGGGCTTATGGAGGAAGATTTCTTACTCCCATTCCCCATGGATATAAAAGGAAAAAAGTATAAGAGACCAAGAACTATTTATGATAAAATCAAAGAAAACTCATACGAGTGTGTTATAAATAAACGTGTTCATTGTATGTGTAGTGTGAACCTAAGTTAGAGGTAGCAAGAATACTGTAAATCTTGCATATTTGATCGAGAGAGACAGACAAGGACCCCCCACCCCACCAGCAAATCCTTCCATCATGTAAAACAATTACAGGCTTTTGTTTTACATTCACTTGGCAGGACGGTAGTACCACCCCTGGTGCGTTGCATGTCTATCAACCTACTACCTATATACAGTACAAGAATATCTAATATAAACCTCATGGGTTTTCTTCTATTTTCTTTCTGTTCTTGTTCTTGTTTGTTTCTCTTGTCTTCATGGGGGAGGTGGTCCCTCCAATATCTGTAAGACATGCGTGTTGTGGAGCAACTAGATGACACCGGATCGGGGGATGCTAGTGGTCCCTTCTCCTGTATAATATTACTAAATTTGAAAAGAGAAACTTTCGTTTTTTTCTTTGGGCCACCCTGCCTTGGTGTGATACATCCGGTTTGTTGAAAATAAAAAAATAACTGCTCTCATTGGTTTAAGTTAATTCTTAATCACGGTCTGCCTGAATTCACTGCATAACTACAGGCTTTTTCACATGTTACAAAAAGTTAAAATATATAATTGTAAAACTGTGGAATGACAATAAACTTTGATGTGCTGCAAAAAAAAAAAAAAAAAAAAAAAAAAAAATTATATGCCATAGATTTTCTCAATCTACTCACTGCTGGCTTGGTAGCCTTCTGTTGGCCTTACTAAGCAAGAATAAGTCTCGTGCATAAACCAGTAAACTTTAAAGAGAATATTCAGTGTTCATGCATATAAGCATCCACAAAAGTTCAGCATCATACATTACAATTACACATGGCTGTGCCTTTCAGTGATGAATATATGTATTTCTACAATAGTGATAAAGTGTGTGTTTAGATAACGTTGGATAGTGGAGGTATGTATCTTGACTGGCTGCCCAATCACATCAGCATATTCAAGATTCTTCACACCTTGCTAGGTAAGAAAGTAGTGTTTTATTTCACTGTCTAGTAAAATGAGGCAAAAAATGAGGCAAGATGTAGTGGCAGGTTTCCTGACAGTGGTGCCCTCGATTTACTTATTTTATCAACACAGCCAGTAATATTTTAGGTAGGAAGTGAAGGCAAGCATTCTTTCCTCCACCTTCCTGTTGAGCATGGGCTCCACTAGGCCAAAGGCATGTATTGAAATGGACTTTTCCATTAAACCACATTTTATATTGCTCCTTATTCATATAGATCACATGACAAAAGTTGGACAGACATTCAGATCAGTGAAACCTCGGAATAAACCTTCATTCATTCCAGAAAGCTGTTTAAGAGTGTTGCTCCATTTGAGTATCGAAACAAGTTCTTCCCAACAATTTTCTGTTTGGTGGCTGTTATCACTAATCATCGTAGAAATTAGGCCCCCATGGTGACATAATTATACAAATACAAAAAAAAAATATACAAAAAATGTGAAGAAACAAATAGTTACTCAGCACGAAGTTTTGGCGGGTCGTATTTGTTTAGTAAGTGCTGTGCTTTGTTCGAGTAGGGGCTGGTATATTGAGGTTCCAATTGTATATATCTAAACTGGAAAAGAAATCTGCAATATCATATACTGTTGGGAGTCAAATACCAGCATCAGCGACGCAAATGTCACTCCCGTTTTCCCTCTCTACCCATTTTGATTACTTATATTACTGATGCTGTATTTCCTTTGTGATTTCTTTTTCAAATATGCAATTATAATTGGAATAAGTGTGCCAAGTTCTTGTTTTAGTACAACTGTAAGAAAATTTGGCTTTTATTATTATTATTATTATGATACAGTGGGCCCCCGGATTAAGTACTCAACGGAATAAGTAATATTCGAAATAAGTAACGTTTTTTCGTCAAAATATTGGCTCGGTGAACGTCACTGAACTCTGTATAAGTCATTCGTCCAGAAAGAGTCCGCACAGCCTGAGCAGCACCCGACACTCCATGTACTCAGCCAGTGTACTTATTGTTTACCAGCAGTGAGGATTGATCCCACAGTCATACGATACATTTGTATTCATTCCTTTTTATTGCTTTCAACGGCTAAATTAAGCCACCTTGGGCCCAAAGAAAGCTTCATGTGCCAGTAAGCCCTTTGTAAAGGGCTTAGAGAGAGGGAGAATGTGCCTTTTTCAGTGATTCTGCAATGTGTATGATATAAAGCAGGAGATGTTGATTAAAGAGCTATAGCGCCAGCCAGCAATAAAGTGTTGCGCATTAACAGTGTAGCAGTAAGTTAAGCATCGATTTAATCGACAGAAAAAAGGACAGCACGAAAACTGACTCCTCATTGTTGTAGGTATATAGAAGCTCCGACACCGCCGCCTCCTGCTGCTGCCTTCACACCACCATGTAAGGGGATTATCTTTCAGTGGCCCTTATACACCCAACAACACTCCACCACTCATGACATTCTTAATGCCATATTTTGTTCATTTCTATGTACATATCAATGATTATATTGTTTATTTATGTTTATTATTTCATTATTAGAGGACTTGTGCTCAGATAAATAAGCCATAGGGTGATATTAGTATCATATTGACAGGACTATCTGTCCTGTCTCCCAAACAATTCCTAACATACACCAGAAGAAAAAGACCTCTCTGACCACCATTTTGTCGCGACCAGGGGTCCAAGTGACTCCAAGTGGTCCAAGCTGGCATTAGACACAAAGAGGGAAGTCACCAGGATAAGGACTTGGTACCTGAAGTCTTTATGGAAAGGGATTCCCTTCCAAACAATTGTAAACTCCTCCATCCTCTCTCCTCTTCCATACATCACCATGTCTTCATTAAAGGTAAGTGTGAAGTTGTTATTGTTTTATTCTTCATGTATCATTGTTTTCTGTGTAGGTAGATGTATATTTCATGTAGAAAACATTTTTTTAATACTTTTGGGTGTCTGAAATGGATTAATTGGATTTCCATTATTTCTCATGGGGAAAATTAATTTGGAATAAGTCAGATTCGGGATAAGTCACTCTCTGGAATGGATTAATTATGTAATCCGGGGGTCCACTGTATTTCCCACCACATTTTTTTTAATATGCTTTCTCAACCTGGAACATACATTCTTCACATCACATAATGTGATTTTAGGTTATACATCCATTTTCAGGAATGCAATTACCCTGTTGTATGAATGAGCTAAATGTACTTAGATACTAATAATGCATCAAAATAATTTACATAACACATATTCACAATGGAGGGAGAGATTATGGAAGAAGTGAATATGTTCAGATATTTGGGAGTAGATTTGTTAGCAGATGAGTTTATGAAAGATATGGTAAACCATAGAATTGATTCAGGAAAAAAGGTGGGTGGTGCACTGATGTATATGTGGAAACAAAAAACATTATCCAGGGAGGCAAAAAAGGGACTGTATGTGAGTATAGTGGTACCAACATTTGTGTGTGTGTGTGTAAAGCATGGGTTGTAAATGATGCAGCGAGGAGGCTGGAGGCAGTTGAGATTTCATGTTTAAGGGCAATGTGTGGTGTAAATACAGTGGACCCCCGCCTTACGATATTAATCCATTCCTGAGAGCTCATTGTAAGCCGAAATTCTCGGTGTTTAGATACCGATTATTTTCCCCAAAAAGAAATAATGAAATCAAATTAATCTGTTCCTGACACCCCAGAGTATGAAAAAAAAAAAAAAAATTTACCACGGAAATATTAATTTTAATACACACAAACTGAAGAAGACATGCACAATTACTACTCTACTAAGAAGCAGAATACATGACACTTACCTTCTAATGAGGATCTTGGTGATGGACTGATGGGATGGGAGGAGGGGAGTGTGTGAAGTTTTTATTAGTTTAGAAGGAATCCCTTTCATTAGGACCTTGAGGTAGCAAGACCTTTTCCGGGGTTACTTCCCTTCTTTTAATGCCACTAGGACCAGCATTGAGTTCACTGGACCTCTTTCGCCACAACAAATCTGTCCATAGAGCTTGTACCTCCCGTTCCTTTAAGACACTTTCCTAAAATGGGCCATAACATTGTCATTGTACAGGTTGCCAACACGGTTGCAGTGCTGTGCGAGGGTGATTTTCCATCCGTAAAGGTTTGCAGTTCAACCCCACTTTACACACATTTCTTAATCCTTTTTTTTATCAATTCCTTATAATTCTTGCCCTTTTTAACCACAGGGATGGTACTCAGAAGCTTTCTTGGGGTCCATGGTGACTTATTTTGCAGTTACAAACACATAAAAATACTGGGATACATGTGAAATTGTACAGAATGTTGCCGTTAGGATGTCGACCACCCTGGGCTGCTTGTAAACACTGGCGCTGAGGCACACGTGGGACGCGTCCCACGACGAATCAATAAGGCAGTTTTTTATAGTGAAGGCGGGCAAAATTTTTTTTGTTCAAATGCCTTCGTATGGTGGATTTAACCTAAAGCGATGAGTTGTAACTGTTTAAGACGGGGGTATCACTTATAATGCCAAAATATTATAGTATGGAAATTAAGGTGGTGTGGAGTTATTAAAAGGCTGTGGAGGGATTTTTGAGGTAGTTTGGCTATTTAGAGAGGATGGAGCAAAAATAGGATGACTTGGAGGGTGTATAATTATGTAGTGGAGGGGGAGGAGGGATAAGGTCCATCCTATGAAAAGGATGGAGGGATGGGGTTTTATAGAGGTTTGTTGTGCAAGGGGCTTGGACATACCGCAGGGCAATGTGTGAGCGTGTCAGATAGGCGGGCCTGGAGACTCAATGGCCTCGGGATTTGACGACTGGTGGAGTGTGAGCATGGGTAATATTGAGTGAAGGGATTAAGGGAACTGGTTGCCGGACTTGAGTACTTGAAGTGGTGGGGGGGGGGGGGCTATTTGCGAGTGAAACTGAAAACTGTTATATCTGCACACCTTGCAAAGACAGTGATTAGGTGTAAAATGATGATGGGAAGTGTCAAGTGATGGTGAAAGTGTTTTTTCTTATTTTGGGCCCAACTGCTTCAGTGGAGATGGCTGATGTGTAAAAAAAAATATTACAAAGCTCTAAGATTCGCGATATACTGTACTTGTGTGTCATATAATATGAAGAGACAGAAGATTAGAGCAGATCCACCTGCTATTGCCAATTCCAAGCCACTGCTTCCAAGAATATAATCATTAGGGACCAAGCAATCATCACAATCAGTCCAATGAGTAGTCTGAAAACACAACATTTTGAAAATTATGGTTCCAATAACTAAAGATGCAGCTGAGGAGCCATTTTGTCGGATCAAGCAATGTGTCTGTTAGTGAAAGATGCGACTCTGACTAACCTTGACGTTAGCATGTGCAAAAAGTCTAATAGCATATTCAGAAATCAGTGTCTCTCATCTTAAGAAAAGGTTTAGCTCATCTTAGCAACACTTTGATTCTAACATGAATGATTTTCAGGAAGTGTAGTTTGGAAAATATTTCAACAAAGTTATGACATTCATCTTCTAATAAGTTTTTTTTTTTTTTTCTCAACAAGTCGGCCATCTCCCACCGAGGCAGGGGTGACCCAAAAAACAAAGAAAATCCCAAAAAAAGAAAATACTTTCATCATCATTCAACACTTTCACCACACTCACACATTATCACTGCTTTTGCAGAGGTGCTCAGAATACAAAACAGTCTAGAAGCATAATGACACATATAAAGCTACACAACATACCCTCCCAAATACTGCAATATCCCAAACCCCTCCTTTAAAGTGCAGGCCATTGTACTTCCCATTTCCAGGACCTCAAGTCGACTATATGAAAAATACATAACCGGTTTCCCTGAATCCCTTCACTAATTATTACCCTGCTCACACTCCAACAGATCTGTTCGGTACCCAAGTACATTTGTCTCACATTCACTCCTATCTAACGCTCACGCACGCTTGCGGGAAAAGTCCAAGCCCCTTGCCCACAAAACCTCCTTTTACCCCCTCTCTTCAACCCATTCGAGGACGACCCCCTACCCGCCCTTCCTTCCCTATAGATTTATATGCTTTCCTTGTCATTCTACTTTGATCCATTCTCTCTAAAATGACCAAACACCTCAACAACCCCTCTTCTGCCTCTGACTAAATCTTTTATTAACTCCTCACCTTTTCACTATTTCCACACTCGAATTTTCTGCATAATATTTACACCACACATTGCCTATCACTGCATATTCTGTATGCTGAACACAAACAAAATACGTTGATCATCTCTCTCTCAGTTTTGTATTGTGGTGGGGACTAGAAAGGATTGAGGTAATTCTTGTTATGTAATTTAGGGAAGTCTGAGCTAGTGTGGTTGATGGATGGCTTGCTGATTAAGAACAGACCTTAAATGATTTTGCCATGACTCAGCTATTGCCCACTTTATTAAGTATGGTAGTTTTTCCTTAAAATTGTGGATTATATTAAGGGCCATCAAGATGGATAAATGTCGTTATTATTTTTTTTATTTGAAGAATGTCATTCATTTTTGGATGAGTCATCATTTTAGACAAAATATAACCAAATAGAAGGTTCTGGGGCATTAAGGTTAAGGAGTGCTTGGGTGGGTGATGAATATGTCATTTACAGTGCCTCATCAGAAGACATTAGCAGGGATGCATGCTTTGAAACCTTTCCCCAGCTTTCAAACACTCATGTACAGTATATAGGCAAAAACACTGCCCTAACTGCTAGCCTAAGACAGCCTTGGGATTAACCCTTTGAGGGGTTCATCGGACGTACTTAGTAAGGCTTACGACCAAGGGTTTTTGACGTACTAGTACGCTAAATTCGAGCGCCCTCAAATCTAGTGGGGAGAAAGCTTCGGTAGGCCTTCATATGATAAGAATGGGTCTATGTGGTCAGTGTGCATCTAAAAAAAATCCCTGCAGCACACAGTGCCTAATGAGAAAAAAAACTTTCTTGACAATTTTTTTTGGAATAAAACAGCGACTTTTGCCTGTATTTTCGCTAATGGTATTTATTGTTGTATTCTAGTTTTCTTGGTTCTCATTTTATAGCAAGGAAGACGATATTTACAGAAAGAACTTGATATATTTTGACCTGGTTTTACAATGAAAGGGACTTGATATTGAGCTCAAAGTAGCAGAAATGTTCGTCGTTTTTTACCAAATTTCAAAATTAAAACAAATCGTGCAAGGTGCAATACACTGTTCAATGGCGAGTCTAATATATCTTTCACAAGTGCCCACCAATAATATTTAATACACATTTTTTTACACTAATGCAGTAGTCTGCATAAACAGTTAAATCTTATATTTTTTTGTGAGTATAAAAATTCAAGAAGTGGAAAGGAAAAGAATATAAGAGGGGCCTTGAGACGTGGACTAATGACCAGAGGAAATGTCATTTTAGTGCAGGGAATGGTCTTTCTTGTTTATTCTGGACCCTATTCGGGAAATTGGCATCTTTTGAAATTTGTATGTGATATGGCAAAAATTGCTCCATTCTGGGACCACAGTACTGGATAGTTGAAATCATAAATGGGTTGGGTTTACTTGCACCATTCGATTAGAAAAAATGGAAGTTAGTTTCTAGCTAAATATTCATGTTTTTGTGGCTAGTACAGTGGAATGGCCGAAAATGGGGACTAAAGTGGGCAAAATCGCCGATCTCGTAATACATCGCCGAGACCGCTAACTTTGACCGAGAGCATAATCTCATAATGTTTTCCATCAAATTTCAAACTTTTAGTGTCCTTATGATCGGGAAAAGATTCTCTATCTTTTCATAAGAGAAAATAATTTTTTTTTTTTTAATTTGGCCGACCCTGAGAACGAGTTTTGGAGAGGGCCTGTCGACCCTCAAAGGGTTAATAGATGAGCCCATTTAAAACTGTTGCTCTTGAAAAATTGGTAAAGGAAAATAAATTTTACCTTGCTCACATCTAGTAAATCAATAAAATCCTAACAGAATATGCAGCCCTTATTTCTAACAAGACAGATATCACATTAATGAAATCTCCAAAAATTTTCAAGTAAGACTGCAGAGGTATTGCATTTCTAGAGCAGGAAAATAAAATCATAGTTTTTCCCATAGGTTGCACATCGAGGGTAGGAAGAAGAACAGTCTCGAAGTATTCCATGTAAAGATTAGCAAGGACAGGAGAGAGAGGAGAGCCCATAGCGACTCCCGAAGGTTTGAGAATAATATTTCTTATGAGAAGAAAAGGAGTCCACACAGAGGCAGATCAGATTACAAGAAAGACATCGAGTGGTTTATAGGGAGATGAAGAAACACTTCATGTGGCCTTCTCTCTAGGAAATCAAGGACATCATCAGGGGGGACATTGGTTGAAAGAGGACTCAACGTCAAGACTAAGCATCTTACAGGTTGAGGACGAGAGCGAACCGTGTGAGCAATGAAGTCTTGAGAGTGACGGAGGTTTTGGGCAGGAGAAAAAGTACCATGAAAGGGAAGAGTTGAGGATTTTGGGGCTAGCCAAGAAGCAAGAGAATAAGAGACGAACCTCTAGTGGATATGATAGGACGAAGAGAATATTCAGGTTTATGAGTTTTGGTGAAGGCCATAGAAATAGGGAAGAGAGGGACAGACGACACGAAAACCGTTTGACAAGGTCAAAGTCAGGAGGACAGTGGTCGGAGGAGAGTCCTTAGTATTTTGTTGAAAGTTCTCTTGATGCGATCAAGAGGGTTGGAAACGTGAGGAGTGTAGGTGCGTGAGTCAGAGAGAAGACATCGCTATACGGAGGTAATCCTGGATCAAGGAACAAAACTACCGAATCTACTTTGTCAGAAGATGTTGACAATGTTAGTGTAGGTTAAAGAAAGGGCAACGCTGGTAACAGAAGGTGGTGTTCTTAGAAAACAGACTACAAGAGCAGGAAGGAGGCTCCACGAACAGTGGACAAGTCAGGAAGGTTACGGGAAGCGAGATTGACGAAAGGAATCAAAGAGCTAATCAGGGAAATACCAGCGCGAGGAGTAGGCGAAGTGGCAAAGGAAAGGCCAAAACCAAGAAGTTCAAGCTCATACTGAGAGAGTGAGACAGAAGACAGATGTTGTCTAACACAGTCCACACACCTCTGGCGCGTTGCTCTCCCTCTGTGGGCATCTAGCTCTTTTGCAGTGCTCCCCCTTCTTTGTATTTGGACTGGCTCGTCCTTTTTCCACTTCTACGATACCACTATACTACTATCTCCTTCTAATACTACTAAACTACTGATGTGAAATTAAGCAATATGTGCGGCGTTCTGGTTGTCTTTGTTGTGGACGTTTCGCCATCCAGTGGCTGACTGGATGGACGAGAAATAAAAAAAAAAAAAACAAACAAAAAAAAAAACTAAAAAACGTCTATGATGGGGATGCCCGGGTGTTGTGCATGTGTCTTAATTTCATCTTGTCGGTATCATATACAACTCTTGTACTACTACTACTACTACTACTACTACCACCACCTCTTCCTGACTATATATAGCCGTCTGCTCCACCTCTGTTAGTGTGGTCTGTGTCATTGGTCCAAGTCGGACGAAACGTCGCTCGTAAAGCTTCTATCTTTTATGTGCGGGTTATTTGTGTATAAGTGTGTATGAATGACTAACACTTTGAAAGCATGGGGTCATTGTAAAATGTACCTTCACCTCAAGAAATGGGACAAGGTCAAACTATTTTATTTCAGAAGAATTAAAAAGACTTGGCAGTGTGTATTTTGTCTTTAGAATCAGTATACACTTAACACTAAACACCACTGCACAGAACATGGGTATCTTGACTCCTAGAACCTCTTGCCCACCACCTGCTCAGCTGACTGCACAACACAATGTAAAGGATCACTTCAACGTCTCCAATCATCTGCATGGCTGCCCTTGCTATTAATTTAAGGCTTTTCCCAAGTATGTATCTGCATCCACTTAATACAAAAATTGATTACCAGGTGTCCAACAAGCTGCTTTGGCCTAACAGCAAAGTAACCACAGCGCAAAGAACAGTGGCCAAACAAAGAACACTTATCATTGCTAATTTCATTATAACCAGCCACAATACTATAGAGGGTTATTTATGCAACGTTACAGTGACCCCCACATAACGATTACCTCCGAATGTGACCAATTATGTAAGTGTATTTATGTAAGTGCGTTTGTACGTGTATGTTTGGGGGGTCTGAAATGGACTAATCTACTTCACAATATTTTTTATGGGAACAAATTCGGTCAGTACTGGCACCTGAACATACTTCTGGAGTGAAGAAATATCGTTAACCGGGGGTCCACTGTATATTTAACTCAGGATAACCCAGTACTGTATAATTTTAATTTTTTTAAGCTTACAAACAGAGGTACAAAAAATACAGGTAAGAGCAGCATGCCAAAGCCACTTATATGCATAGCATTATGGGCTGGCTTAAAATTAACTTAAGATTTAACTAAGCAATGATGAAATCAGGATAAAAATATTATTGTAATACAGATAAACTATAAAGCACAAAATGAGTATTTCAAAGGACAGGTCATTGGTGCTTGACATTGCTGTACATTAGTCGAATGGAGTTTCTGTTAGTATCTATACAAACCCCAAATAATAAAGTTAGATTTGGTTAGGTTTAACATTTGTGTTGTTATAATTGATGAGTAACATATAGGATATACAATTTATAAGGCTTCAGTTATTCAGATTATTTGGTTTTGAAGTGAGTAAGTGATCTTTGAGAAGAGGACTTGAATTTATAAAACAGGTTAGTGTTCTTTATCATTTACAGGTAATGAATTCCAGGATTTTAGGGCACATTTTATGTGCCATTGGAGTTTTTGCTAGCGCGAGATGGACTCGAGGAACATCAAAGAGTGATTCTGTGCCTTGTGTTATGTCATGTGCTTTGTGAGGTTGCAAGGAGATGTTTGAGGGCGAGGGTTTAATATCAGAGTTAAGTGTTCTATGTATGGTAATGGTGCAATAATAAGTATGGATGTTTTGTATGGTGAGTAGGTTTAGTGGTCAAGTGTTTTGATATTGGTGGACGTGTGTGTGCCTGTACGGTGAGAATTTTGTTATCATTCTAATGCAGCCTTTTGATGGTTAATTAGTGGTTGAGAGGTTAATTTGTTGTGGCCCCATGTCCCCAACATTAGCTCAGGGGTAAATAAGAGAGTGATATAGGGCAGGAAGTGTGAATGTGAACATGTACCGTATCTTTGATAGATTTGCCTACAGTCTTGGAGATTTTCTTAGAAATTTGTTGTTATAAGTGTATGAAATTTTGGAGTCTATTATCGATGTGGATTCCTAGGAATTTTCCTCTGTTAGGCCTTTGTGATAGGTAATACGTTTATTGTTATGTTACGAGGTACTATCTGTAGCTCTGTTACAAACGAAATGAAGTAAGGTTTTGTCATGTTTAGTATAAGTTTGTTAGTCCTCATCCAGGTAGATATTTTCTGTAATTCGGTGTTTACAGTATTGGTAGCGAGACTGGGCTCGGGTGTGAGACGAAGACGTATGTAGTTCATCTGCAAAAGTGTGGGTTTGGAGTAATTGCGAAGCTTTTGGATAGGTCATTTATGATAGGAGAAAGAGAAGAGGGCCCAAGGACTACTTCCTGTGGGACACCAACTGTAATTGGTTTGTGCGGAGAAATGGAAGAGCTTGCCCCATTTTGCGTACACATTTTTGGCTTTCTGTTGCTGAGGTAAAGATTGAGGTAGTTGGGGGGAGTGCCTATAATAACCATTGTGTGACAATTTTACGTGGAGCAAGTCATGGTCAACTGTATCAAAGCTTTAGTAAGACCCCCCCCCATTGCCGATCTCCAGTGGGACTTCTTTTTTCTCTATGCAGTGTATATATGTTCTAGATGTGTATAATAGCATCCATTGTACAGTGGACCCCCGGTTAACGGATTTTAATCCGTGCAAGAGGGATAATTGTTATGCGAAATAAATCGTTAAGCGAATGAATTTTTTCCCCATAAGGAATAATGGAAAATAAATTAATCCGTGCAAGACGCCCAAAAGTATGAAAAAAAATTTTATTTTTTTACCACATGAAATGTTAATTTTAATACACACAAACTGAAAAAGGCACAATGCACTTGCACAATTAAATGACACTTACTTTTATTGAAGATATGGTGATGTTTGATGGGATGGAGGAGGGCGAGGCATTATTTCTTACTGTTTAGAGGGTATCCCCTTTCCATTACGGACCTTGTAGGTAGTAAGTTCCTTTTCTGGGGTTACTTCCCTTCTTTTTTTAATGCCTCTAGGCCAGCTTCAGAGTCACTGGACTTCTTTGCACCAAAGATATCTTGTCCATTGTGGCCTTGTACCTCTCGTTCCTTTATGACTTGCCTAAAAGTGTTCATAAACATGTCAGTGTAATAATCACCGCTCGGCTTGCAATAGCTGTTGTGAGGGTGATTTTCATCATGAAGCGTTTGCACTTCAAGCCACTTAGCACAGGATTTCCTTTATCTTTGTGTAGGCAACTTCTTCAATTTCTCTCTCCCCTCCTCTGAACCAGTTTCCCCAGGTTCTGGCCTCTTGTCTTGAAGTTGATCTATCAGCTCTCAGTGAAGGGTAGTTTCTTCATTGTCTCCTTCACCAACTCTTCCCATCCTCCCCACTAAGCTCCACCCAAGGAGGACTTTCCCAATGCCACAATGGATTCTCAACTCGCACAGGATTCTCAGGGTTAGCCTCAAAACTTTCAAAACCCTTTTGCTTCACATTTCTGGCCCTGTTTCTTCCAGCAGAGTTCAGGTCCTCTTAGTCACTTCCTCCCAAGCTTACCTATAAGGTTTTAACTCAAATGAGGATATTAAAGTGATCTCCTCCAAAACTCTCTTAGAGTAGTTGAGTTTCTGAGGTCATTACAAAGCACCTTTCAAAATCAGAGCTTTTGTGTTACAGTTTCTTGAAGTTTGCAATAACCTGCTGAGTCATGGGACTTGCAGGAGAGAGGCGTGGTATTAGGAGGCAAAACTTCCACCTTAGTGAAGCTCATGTCCCCATAAAGCGCTCTGCCCTCGTCTGTAGGAGGAACAGGGCATTGTTCAACACCAGGAGGCAGCTTAAGTTCTAATTTTCTTTTCAGTTAGGTAAATTTTTCACATGGGGGCAACATGCCTGAGGAACCAGTTATAGAAAAAATTCCCGTA
Organism: Cherax quadricarinatus; assembly: GCF_026875155.1. Taxonomy (NCBI): domain Eukaryota; kingdom Metazoa; phylum Arthropoda; class Malacostraca; order Decapoda; family Parastacidae; genus Cherax; species Cherax quadricarinatus. The sequence continues at coordinate 34,328 of NW_026505659.1, forward strand.
GTGACCCATGCCTTACTGTTTGACCTCCACAGCACACACTAATTATCCTTGAGGTCATTCTTTTTATTTTTTTGGGGCCTGAACGCTCTGGGGTAGTTTCAGAGTGATACACTAATAAAGGCTTCTTACTTTGCAATCACATGTAGCATGGCACACATCAACAAAGTAAGCCTGGTCCCGTTTATAAGGCTTATGGTCCTGGGGTGCCTTTTCCTCCTGAGAATTTTTTTGGGGTTAGAGGTCCTGCTTGCATTTCTTCAGAACAGGCCATGTTTCATCACAATTAAACACTTGTTCAGGTTTCGGTCCTTTCAGTTTCTATGTACTCCTTGAATTCCTGCACATATTTTTCAGCGCGTTGTGGTCGCAACTGGCGCCTTAACCATGCCTTTCACACTATGGATGCCACTAGCTCTTAAATCTCTCAAACCAACCTTTGCTGGCCTTTTAAATTACTACATCATCATAGTTGCATGGCATTTTTTTAATTAATCCTCATGCAACTTCCTAGCCTTTTCACATTTATGATCGTTGAGAGATGCTATCTCCGGCTAGCTGATTTTCATTTACCACTCCAATAAGAGTCTCTCAACATCTTCCATCACTGCGATCTTTGTTTCGCGAAAACACAGTTGAACCTGGCAGAACAGCTTCCTTGATTGTGCTTTTCTGGTGCCACAATTAGTAGCGGATGGTTGATTGGGGTTTGCTTGTACAGCTGACTAGGGAGGCTATACAGCACTCCACTTTCATACTTATCAAATGATCTCTTCTTCAATTTCTATAGTAATTTCTTACCCTTTGAGTGTAGGCGTTAGCTCTAGAAGCTTTCTTGGGGCCCAATGGTCACTTAATTTTCCAGAAACAGCACCGAAAAATACTGTAATAATACGAATATCCGAGTGTATTCTTGGATGTTACCGCGGAGGGCTGTCTGGTTAAACAATGGGCACGGCCGGCACATGTGATGATGGCTGAGAGGCACTTGGGACGGTCTCGGACGAAAATCGGTAAGCGGGTTTTTAATCGGTATGCGCGCGGCAAAAATTTTGCGATAAAAGTAATCGGTATGCGGAAAAAAATCGTATGTGATGCCCTCGTTATGCGGGGGTCCACCTGTATTTTTATTAAGGCCTGAATCCAAATTGGCAGGGGTTGAGAATGTTTTGGGAGATTGGGAGATGGGTAGGAGTAGATTCGTTTATTCCATTATTTTGAGTAATTACACTCTCAAACAACCGTAAAATTATAAGTATTACTTGTATATAGTGTTAGAAGGCCAAAATAAAAAATTACACTTACCACTACCTCTTCTCTTTACTACAAACTACTGATGAAATTATGACACGTGCGGCGTCTGGTTGTCGTTGTTGTGGACGTTTCGCCATCCAAGTGGATGGCTGGATGGCGAAACGTCTAAGGTGAGGGCATGCCCGCGGGTGTTGTGACATGTGTCATTTCATCTGTCGGTTATTATATTACATTTTCTTGTACTACTACTACTACTACCTCACCTTTCCTGCCTATATTATAGCCGTCCTGCTCCACCTATGTTAGTGCTGACTTTGCCAATGGTCCAAGTCGGACCGAAACGTCGTCGTAAGCTTCTCTCTTTTTATGTGCGGGTTATTTGTGTATCGTTCCAGTCACTGTATTGTGCCTTTTTGTTATTTATTACTCCCTTTCTTCAAATTTAAAAGTCCATCAAAATATTCTCGCAATCTACCCTAATACTCACTCTCCCCATCTACTAACTCCCACTTACTCTGTTTTTAACTGGACCAAATCCATATGTTCCCTAGGCTTTCTTAACTTGTTTAATTTAAACTCACTCCAAAATTTTTTCTTATTTCATTAAAATTTCTTGACAGTGCCTCCTCCACTCTATCATGTCTCTTTTGCACTCTCTCACCACTCTCTTCACCTTTCTTTTACTCTCCATATACTCTGCTCTTCTTATAACAATTCTGCTTTGTAAAAAACTCTCTACAAAGCTACTTTTTCTCTTTTATCACACCCTTTACTTCAGCTTCACCAATCACTCCTCTTTCCTCCTGTCCCACCCTCCTATAACCAAAAAATTCTGCCCCACATTCTGAATACTGCATTTTTGAGAAACTCATTCCACACCTCTTCAACCCACCCGACACTCATCCTTTGCACTAATCCACCTTTCTGCCAATAGTCGTTATTATCTCACCGAGGCTACCGTCTCCCTTTAATTTATACACTTTCACTACCTCCTACTTCTTGTTGCCACCTTCCTCTAATGTCCATTTCTAATAACCTCTTACTATAACTGTAGATACAAACTAAATATGATCCGATATTAAGTTGCCTCTTTAAAACATGTACACTGGAGTCCTACCTTTATCCTTTTATCCCCAGATACCATTAAACTCTAACAAACTCCGTTCATTACGTGCTACATCATACCTTGTAATATTTATTTATCTTTTTTCATAAAATTATGTATATACTTATTACAAATCTTCTTTCTACACATAGCATCAATTAAGGTATCCATTTCTACATTTACCCCTGGCACCCCAAATTTACCTACTACTCCCTCCACAACAATTTTTACCCACTTTAGCATTGAAATCCTCAAACCACAAGTACTCTACACTTTGATTCAAAAACTCCCCACGCATTCACTCAACATTTCCCAAATTCTTCTCCTCTACAACTTCTCGCTTCTCCATGAGTGCATATACACTTCTTATAACCCACTTTCACATCCAACCTTAATTTTACTCCACAAAATCCGTGAATTAATACATTTATAGTCCCTCTTTTCCTGCTTAGCTTATCCTTCAACATTGTTGATCCTTTTGCTCTGACTATTTGAAAACCTATTGAACTCATCCCATTCTATTCCTCTCCACTGAAATCATCCCACCACCATTTTAGCTTTGTTTTAACATAAAGCCAGGACTCAGCTTTTTCTCATTCATAACTCCACAATCATCTCTTTCTTATTATTGCAACAACATCCATGCTCAGAATTCCCACTATGTCAATTTTTTTTATTTTTTAGTAATCTTTACAGGAAAAGGGGTACTAGCCCATTTGTTCCTGGATTTTAGTTGACTTTTACAACAGCTATGGGCTTATGGAGGAAGATTTCTTACTCCCATTCCCCATGGATATAAAAGGAAAAAAGTATAAGAGACCAAGAACTATTTATGATAAAATCAAAGAAAACTCATACGAGTGTGTTATAAATAAACGTGTTCATTGTATGTGTAGTGTGAACCTAAGTTAGAGGTAGCAAGAATACTGTAAATCTTGCATATTTGATCGAGAGAGACAGACAAGGACCCCCCACCCCACCAGCAAATCCTTCCATCATGTAAAACAATTACAGGCTTTTGTTTTACATTCACTTGGCAGGACGGTAGTACCACCCCTGGTGCGTTGCATGTCTATCAACCTACTACCTATATACAGTACAAGAATATCTAATATAAACCTCATGGGTTTTCTTCTATTTTCTTTCTGTTCTTGTTCTTGTTTGTTTCTCTTGTCTTCATGGGGGAGGTGGTCCCTCCAATATCTGTAAGACATGCGTGTTGTGGAGCAACTAGATGACACCGGGCCTACCGCTTTCTCCTGCTTGTTTTTGAAAGCTAGAATTTAGGAGTAATTACGTAAAAACACAGTACCTTGTAAGGTTATATACGAAAAAAACAGTAAAGGGTAAACAATCAAATGTCAAAAAGAAATAGTGCAAAGTGTTCATTAAAAACAGAAAATTATATCTTGGAGTCAATAAATGAAAAAACTTAAGAATGGCGGACACCCCTCACGGCCCTTCCGGGCGGGGAAAGGTGCCTGAACCAGGGTTATACCCGCAGTTCACAAGACGTATTCCCTGACCCCCTCTGGGGAGGGAAAGATCGACCCCTGCTTCTCCCTACAACCCTGTGAGGCGGGGGGGAAGGGGGCCCAGGCCGGGCCCCAGGGATAAAGGGGTACTTTTATTTTTTCCCGGGGAGACATGGGTTTCCTCAACATTCCCTAGACGGGACCCAAGGGCCCCCCCGGTCACCATTGGAAAAAGCCCGGGGGGACCCGTCCCGGCAAAAAAGGAGGGTGTAAATTTAAAAATGTATTGCGGCACATTTATATGCTTTTGCCAATGAGTGATCATTTTTTTTTTCCCCAAATTTCAGCACACCTGTTGTTTTTTTTAGTTCATCTTAAAATTTTAGTCTTATCCAGTTCAAAAAATACTCTTTCATCCCTAAAGAAAAAATTTTTTTATTTTTAAAATCTCCACATGCACAGGTTTTTTTCCAAGGTATCGTGGAGTTTAAAATGGGGTAAAACCGAAAATCGGCCCCTACGTATTAGAAAATTTTTCCATTGAGTTTATATTTCTGGATCTTACATTCGGGAAAAAGTTCTTACATTTCAGAAGAAATTTTTTTTTTTTTAAAAAAAGTACAGCACTGAGAAATTTTTAATTTCGGGGTTGTATAGTAAAAGGGAAAAAAAAAAGGGAAAAAATTTCAATAGTTTAAATTTATTTTATTTTAAATAGGAGGAAATTTTTTTTCAAAATTAAAAAAAAACAAGTGCATAAAAACTATATGTATTCTGAAAATTATAAAAAAATTTGTAAGAGTACAAAGACTGACATCACTCACCAGCTCCTAGTTTGTGAAGTCCTCTTCGTCTGAAATGTGTATGCTGTAAGACCACCCGTGATAACCAAGGTGAGGGCAAATGCTTTTACACCATTTCCCTCATACATGCTCCTGTATCCCCCAGGAGGCTTCAATGACGTAAAGGTGCCAAGCATGAAGTTTATGGGGACATGATGCCGTAAGGAAAATTTTTACAAAAAGATGGGGGCACGTAATAAGATACTATGAACTTGATTTTTCTGAAATCATTATTTCAATAAATATTCATCTTTAATTTGTTCAAAATTATGTACGTTGTGCTGGGAAATTACAACCCTGGGTTTTGAAATATAAAAATTTTGTGAAGGGATTCGGAAATATTTAGCTGGATTTGAGTCTGGAAGGGGAAAAGACAGGCCTGCCTTGAAGAAGGGGGGGGGATATTTGCTTTTGGGGGGGCATCTGAATGTAAAAGGGTCTTGCCCCAAAAGATTTGAACTACCCCTTTTCCTTGGTTGAATATGTTCCCTCCTATTTCCTGGTGCTGTATGCCCTTGGGGGTTCAGGTCTCCAAGGATGCAAGTTTTTCCCTTAAAGGGGAAGGCCCCAGATGCTAGTGATGGCCTTTGGACCTAGGGTAAGGGGAAACCGCCCCTCACCCCTTGGGGTCAACCCTGACTCCCTCCTTCCCCACATGTGTAGACATCCCCAAAAAAATTTTAGTGCTTCCCCGATTATAATAATTATAACAATCTAAATCATAAAGTGTCCTAAGACAAAAAAACCTAATTATTTATTTATGAATAAAAACAAAATCAAAACATGAAAAACGCAAGTTTTATTGTTAAAAGCATTTATATATACCAACCCAAATTTATCCTATATGAATAGTATTTTAACTACTGCACCTATTCAAAAACCCAAGGGTTTTGTTTAAAATATAATCTAATCATTATTATACGTATCACACTTTAGCAATTAAGAAATTTTTCTCTAGTTAAGGCCCCAAAATAAAATATGCCATTATCAGTATTCAAATAATATGCAGCAAGTTTTAATGTGAATAAAGTTAATTAGCATCATACTATTTCATTTAAAAAAAATACAGTATACAGGGGAACCTCGGTTTTCTTTTTAAAATCTTTTCCCAGAGAGGGAAAAACCCGTTTTCGACGGAACTAAAGAAATTTTCCCATAAAAAAAGTAATCCAATTAACCCTTTCCCGACCCAAAAATTTTAAAAAAAAAATCATTTTATAAGAAAAATTATAGTTTTACTACACAAAACAATGAAAAATTGGGACTAATAAAATGGATAAATAAATTTTTTAAATCATTTTTCCTTTTGAAGCTTGTTGGTGTATGGAAGAGGCGAGGAGGGGAGGGGAGGAGAGTTTCCCTTTGGAAGGGTAATCCCTTCCTACGGATTTTCGTTTTTGAGCCCTACCCGGGGGGCTATTTTCCTCTTTGTCTTTTTACGGGCCACTAGGACCAGCTTGAGAGTCACTGTACCCATCACAAAAAAATTGTCTAGAGGGGGTTTCGGTGTCTCTAGATTTGCCTAAATTGGGCACAGCTTATCATGAACATGTTGCAAACCGGCCCGCAAAATCTTTTTAGGGTGTATTTTCACAAAAAAATTTTCACCTATTCCCCTTTGCACAAATGTCCTTAATCATGAAGAAGGGACAATCTCCCTCTCTCCTCCTCCTCCCCCCTCCTCCGAAGCAATTTTCAACTGTAATCTGTTTTCTGTTTCCGTTTAAAGGTGTTTGCGTTTCAGTGGGTTTGCCCTTTCCCGTGGTGTCCAAATCTTATATCTGGCCACTAAAAATCCAACCCCATGGACTTCCCCCAAAACCAAGGATTCACAAAAAGGGGTAGGGTTACCAGGGTTGCCCAAAAACCCTTCAAAAACCCTTTTCTTTGGGCACATTCTGGCCACAATTTTTCCAAGCAGAGTTTTATTTTCCCGGAAGTCACTTCCCGTCAGTTTTATCTATAAGGCTTATGCAATTGAGGAATGAAGTGATTCCCCGAACTCTCTTAGGGTCAATTCAGTGTTGAGTCACTTCAAAGCACCTTTGAAACTTGCTGTGGTGTAGAGTTTTTTTAAGTTTAAAAATGCCCTGTGGTCAGGGGTTGGATGAGAGGAGGGTATTAGGGGGAAAAATTTTTCATTTGTGAAATAAACCCCAAAAAGGGTCTTCAAAAGTCTGGGGAGGCAGGGCATTGTCCTTTCCCAGGAGGTATTGATGGCAATTTATTTTCCAAGAGGTTTTTTTTCAACTCGGGAAAAACCTTCATTGAACAACAATAAAAAAAATTTGCCCGTGATAATCCCTTATTGTTACCCTTTCCCAGTCACACACAATTTATTCTGATGCTTGTTTTTTTTTGAACGCCAGGGATTTTCTGGTGATACACCAGTAAAGGTTTCCTTTAAAATCCCCCCTAGCATTACACAGAACAGAAATTTTACCCTATTTTCTTTGGCTTGATTTCTGGCGCACCTTTTCCCCTGCATGATTTTGGCCCTTTGGCATTTTCTTCAAAAATTTTTTTATTTAATAAAAAAGAAGCGCAAAACCACAAGGGCTATACAGCGCTGAGGTAGGGAAAGGGAAACAAGGGAATTTGATGGCAGAAGGGAGGGGGGATGTCAGCAGGTTAAGAAAACCGGGGCAGGGGGTAGTACGGGGTTTTGAGGGTGCAAAAAGATTGAAGTAGAAAGGGCTGAAGGTATGAATTTGTGAAGTCAGTCAGTTTTTGCAAAAAGTCAAAAGAGAGGTCCGATGAAAGGGGGGTCCATCGCGGAAGGGAGGGAAAGAGAGAGCGCGGGCGAAGACGACGAAGAGGTAAATCTCGTGCTCGTTGTAAAGGGGCAGTCCCAAAGAATGGGGGCTGGTGATAATGGAGCTTGGCAATTCTCACAGGAGGAGAAGCGCCCCCTCCCGGAATCCATGAGTAGACGAGTTTGGCCAAAGCGAAGACGGGAGGAGTAGTCTCCCCCAAACCCCGACACTGGTGATAGAAGCGGCCCGTAACCTATACTGGTTTTAATAGATTGAAGTTTGTTGCGGCATGTAGACCAACGTTGTTGCCAAGGGGGTGAGGTGGGAAGATATTGCAGTTAAAAAAAAGTCCGTAAAAGGATAAACCCCTTTTAAAAAACTGGTTTGGTATGTACTGCTGACCCCCCCAGCAGTGTCGCTGTTCTTCCCCTACGTCAACATGACCGGGACCAACAAAAAAACAATATTTTAGCTTGGTAAAAATGCGGCGTGCCCCAAAATTGGATACGGAGGATAAGGGGTGAGGTGTATCAAATTTTTGTATAGCCTGTAAAGCACTAGGGAGTTGAGAAACCCCAAATGAGGGACACAGGCTAGATGCAATAGGATAATGCTTAGGATGGCATTAATTCAGAGTAAAAATACTACGAAGATAGTAAATGCCCTTGTACGCGTGTCCAAAAACATGTGCGAATCCTCCCCGTCAGAAGATTGACCCAATTGTGTACACAGAAAGGGCATGGAATGAGAGTGAAAGTGGTCAAGAAAAGGAGGGGAAGCGCCCGTAGACAGTTGGGTTTGGCAAGGGAGGGAGAAAGAAAAAAAACCGAAAAGCTGGAACTTCCCCGGGGGAGGGAAAAAAATGAGATGCTCATGTACTGAAAGGTGGTAGTTGAAAAGAAGAAAGAGCGATGAAGGCAAAAGAGAGAAGGGACGGGTAAAAAGGGGGGGGTGAAAAATAAAGTGTTATAATTCGTGACCCTTCTATAATGGAAGGATTGCGGAGTCATGGAGCGTCATAGTAGCGAGGGAATGGGCATACGGCGATGAATAAGGATGGACCCTTGTTCTGCATAGGGCTCTCGACAGGGGAAGGCGAAAAACACCAAGCATAAAGTAATCCCTTTGGGGATGAATGGGGTTAAAGGGTAGAGAGATAGCCGGAGAGCCGCTGAATAGATTGGTCACCTTAAAGTTTCGATAAAATAAGGGTGGAAAGTAGGCGAAAGGAGGGTTCGCGATCAGCTCCCCCCGAAAGATGGCAAGGGGTTTTAAAAAGGTTCAGCCCGGGTTTGACAAATTGTTCAGAGAGGTAATGTGAGGGTTTTCCCGGATAAAAACCCCGTCAAAGAGGGGCCCAGAAAAATTGACTATATCAGTTCAGGGTACGGGAGCCATAGAGGTACAAAAGGGTGATTGGGGATGACAGAGCGTTAGTGAAAAATGTTTTTGGGGGGTTTTGTGCTGGAAAAAATTTAAACCCCCGTGTGGTGGCCCAATTTGGAAACACGGTCGACTGCATGTGGAGAGAACTTTAATGAGGGTAGTCAGCGCCTCCCAAAGGCAATAGCAAAGTCATAAACTTGAGTTTGCCAAAATATTTGAGGGAAAGTGGGGCCAAATCATTAAAGAAAGGGGAAAAAAAAAGTGTTGTGCTCAGAACACCCCCTGGGGGCACCTTAGCTTGGAAAAGTGGGGGGAGAAAATTATTAACCCGAACAGGAAATCCCCTGTCTTTAAAAAGTTTTAAGGAAGGATGGTAGGATTGCCTCGAAGGCCAAAGGGAGGGGTTGGGCTAAATATTATACTCCAAATTGGTTATTTCCTTTCAAGGTCAAAAAATATGGCAAAAATGAGTGGGTTTTTCGCAAAGGCATTACGAACTACGTACCAAGGTGTAAGGGGTTATGGTAGAACTCCCTTCGAAAACCATATTGACGAGTGGAGAGATGTTTGTGTCTCTAAAACCCCACTAAACGTTATTTACTAGGTTCCATTACTTTTTCAAAAGCACTGGTAAAAGCAAAAGGGACGAAGTGGGAGGTTTTGTCCCGTAGTGCCCCGGTTGCGGAAAGGGAGAAAATGGCGGATTTCCCAGCTGTGGAAGAAAATCTTGTGACAAATAAAAATTGTAAAAGGGTAATAGGCTGCGGGCTGTGATTTAAAGTTTGAACAACAATATGGAAAAGTCGTCGGGCCCCGCTGCCCATGATGACAAGTGAGAGTGTTGCCCCCCGTTCTTGAAGTGTAAAAAGGGACATTTACTGTTTCTCTTTAGGAAGAAAAGTAAAGGGTGTAACTCTCTGGCAGCTTTTAGGAAAGAATGAGGGGGTGATGGAGTCCCCGAGAAATATGGACGATGATTGCCAATTTCATTGGCAAAATCTTGGGTTTGCTATTCAACACCGGCAACCGCAGAACAGGAGCCGGGTCAGGAGAATATTTACCCTCGTTTTGTACTTTTTTCCCGCTCACTCTAGAGGAAGCAGAGGTGATGGTGGGAAAATCTGCCGCAAGGGGTTTTTGCATCACGGATGACCGGCGAGCGATCGCACGCTTTGTTTAAAACAAGGAGTCCTCGGGGGTTCTATTGTACCGGTATCCCCCTGCGCGCGTTTCAAAGTTGCCGAGCAAAGCGGGAGACCCACAAGGCACGCATTTCTGGAATGCTCCCCGAAGTTTGGGGTATAGAATGAAAAGCGCGGGGGAAAAGGGGACGGAAGGGTGTAAAAGCTCATCGATGGGGCAAAGAAGGACCTCTTTAAAAAGTTAGGTGTGAGAAAAGGGTTTCCCCAATTTCCCCCGTTAAATTGCCAGCGTGGAGTGCGAAGAGGGGGCGAATTGAAGGGAAGAAAGAATGATTGGGAAATGTCACTGTCATGTAAGCCCGGGAGAAAAAGCCCAAGTGAAGTCAAATGCGGCGGGGGGAAGAGGATGAGAGATCGTGCAAGAGAGAGAGGCCCGGGGATCAAATGGGTGTGGTTGTATTTAAAAATGGGGGGGTGGGGGCAAGAAAGCCTCTAACGAATTCCAGGGGAATCACAGCGAGCCCCCCCTCCGGGGAAATGGTGGGCTTAAAAACCCCAAGAACAGAACGGTGGCGGTAATGACAAAAAAAGGGAAGGAAAAAATTGGAATAGATAATGCCCGGAAAAGGAGAGAGATAAAAAAACAGAGGTTCCACTATGAAAAGGGGTACGGGTGCTGTGTAATGCAGCGAAGTATGAAAAAATGTGATGGTACGGAATACCCCAGTGCGGAGAAAAAGGGCCTTTCATTAAAGGCCCCATCAGGAAAGGGATTGAAGAATAAATAAATTAAGCCTGAGATGTGAGAAAACAGGAGTGTTTTTTGGTTTCCCTGTAAGCAAACCCAACAGGGGCAAACTGGGAGAATAACATTGAAGCTCACCCGATTACCAGAGGCCGCGTTTTTTCCACTGAAAATGGCCATGTTTGGGCAATGATAAAGATATTGAAATCCGCAGGTGGGGTTTCCCTACGGATAAAAGGGTTTAGAGAGTCCACATGCGGGGGCAGTGGAAAACGTTCAAGCAGCGAAGGGAACGGTGCGTGTGAAGAAAGGATTGCGCGATGGAGCAGAGGAGGAAAAGGGGAAGGTGGATCGTGTCCATTGGGGTTTGGTCTCTGAAATTATTTCAGAGATTGCTTCAAGTGTTTGGGAAATTCAGAGATGTCGTATGGGAGCAATTTGGGAAATGGTGGGGGAGGATGGTAAGATTGGAACTGTATTGGACTGTCCCAAAGGTGGGGGGGGGGCAAAAGGGTGGAGGGAACTGGGAAGGTGGCGGGGACAGAAGAGGCGGGAACCTGGGAGGTGGCAGAAGGGAAGAAACTTGGGAGGGAACAGGGGGGGAAAGGTACAGTAGAGGAGGAGGGTGAACCCTACACTTGAAAATGACCCAGTGGAGGGGAAAGAACCAGGGACAGAGACAGGAGGGTAAAAAGAGGAGGTGGAGGATGGGTAGGAGGTGTTAAGGACCTTTTTTTGACTTTTGAGAAGTAGGGGACGTTTGGGGGAGGTTGTCAAAGTCTCGTCGATACTGGGGCTTGTGGAGAGAACTCGAAGAAGCGAGATTGACTGGGGCGTGAAGTAGGGGTCGAGCGAGGACAGCAAAAGGTTAGTACAGGGTGATATGGGGAGGTAACCCGGGTGGGTGTGAAGAGGGGATACCAGAAGGGGGGGACTTTTTGAAAAAAGGGAAAAAGAAACAGTGGGAGTCTCCCTTGGGAGGGAGAGGGAAAAACTCCCCAGGGCTAAGGGGCCCTTTGTCTTTTTGAGGTAACGGTTTTCCCCGCCTTTTTAAATAGCCCTGAAAACGGCGAGATAGAAGGGTGGCCTCATGACGTTAAGGCAAGGGGAGACGTTGCAAGACGTTTTAGAATGGTATCGGCACCCCAGTGGGCATCGGCGATAGATCTGCAATATTCGCTGGAGGGCCCCAAATCGCGAAATTTTACACTGTTGGGTGTGGGATCCCTTTCAAATTAAAACCCGATGCCCTGCTATAAAAAATGGGTGGGTTCTCAGCTGTAAAAAGTTTAAAGAGCCAATTGCTAGGGTTGTCTTGCCCACGGGCGGAAAGAACGTTAAAGTGTCCCTTGGGATTGGGAGATCTTGGAGTTCCAGCTTTTTAAGAATGTCGTGCACAGTTGGAAATTTTGTTGAATATGGGATGGGGCAGAAAGCGGGGCCCACAAGAATTGGGGAAATTTGTTTTTCAAGAGTGAAGGAACGTATCGTATGGGAAAGACGGAGGCCCATGGCCCGGGTAGCATTCTGCGGTAAGTGGCGTACCCCCTCTTTAAAGATGAAAGAAATATCTTTACCAACATGGCGTAGGGGTGCCCTTTCCATACTTGGTCAGAAAAATAGGCAGTGGGAAGTTGGGGTAAGTGAAAATTTAGTCCCTTGTTCAGTCTGAAAAAAAGCGTGGAAAGGGAGTGAGGACGTGTCGACATTTCTGAGAAGAACGAGAAGGTGGAGAAGTATATCAGCAGGTATTGTCGTTGGCGTTTAGGGTGGGACCAGAGTTGGTCCCACGTGGAAAAGGGTCGGCGATTGAAATTGCCCCCCCGTGAGGGAGGGCCGGAAGCAAGCAAGGGGGACGAAAAGGGCCCCATAAAAACGAAGGGTCAGTCGGGCCCCAGACCCCCCCGAAACGGGTGGGAAAAAAGCCGGCAATAGGAAGGGCATGAGAATGTCTGAAGAGTGGTCCCAAAAAACGAGGGGGGTCGACGGGGGGCGGTATCAAGAAAGGGGGCCCGGGGGGTAAGGTTATGGACTAGGGTGCCTGGTTAGGTTACTTTTTCTTTTTTTTTTTAAAAAAAAAAAAGAAAGAAAAATAGCGCAGTGCGCATGGAACCCGTGCCATACCCTACCCCTATGCTAGTAAAAAAAACAAAACCGGGATAGCAACCTCACATCTGCCCGGCTACCTCGGTGGACAAAAAAGAGGGCGGCGGATATCCCCACAAAGCATACCCCCTTCGGCCCCCCCGGAATCCCAAATGTTTCCAGAGATACACTCGTCGCCCAAAAGACACCCAAAATATCCCGGGTACCGGAGGGTCGGGACTCCCCCGGCGATCGATTCCCCCGGCAAATAGCCCCCCGCTAAAAATTCAACGGGAAGGGATGGCCCCGGTATCTTTCCCCCACCCCGGAAAGCGCGCCGTGGGGGAAATCCCAAAAAGGGCAAAAGGGAAGGGGAAAAGGGGGGTGGGGAGGGGAGGAGGAAAAGGAAAAAGGGGAGGTGGGGTAGGGGGGGGGAGAGGGGGGTTTTTAGGTTGGTTGAGGAAGAAAACCGATAGGGTTTAAATTCCCAGACCCAAGGCCTCTTACCATGCCAAGGAGCCCCCCTTTAAGAGGATTTTTTTCTAAAAAAGGCCCCTTGTCACAAGAAGAAGTTGGGGGAGGGGGTCCCTTTAGCCATTTATGCCTTCGCAACATCAGATTTTTCGATTTTTTTTTCTTCGCCAGGATGGAACGATCACGTAAGGACTTCCCAAACATCGCCCGTACTAACTTTCTACTTTTCTACAAATTCTTTCTTGAATTCTAGGTGTTTCATCTTTTTATAAACTTTTTTGGGACCCCGGTTTCTTGTCTAGCAGTTACCTCAATAAAAAGACAAAAAAGTGGTTTTACAAAATGTTTGTATGAATGAGTGGGTAATGTTCACTGAGAGAAACAAAGAACCCCCGATAGAATGCGTGCAGGGGTGCTTTGTGGAGTGTGCGGCGGGGCACGTTCGTTGGGGCGAAAACTGAGGTGATGAACATAATGGGCAAAATTTTTTGAAAAAAATCGTCGAAAACCCAAATTCGACAAGAGCTGGGGCAAACAAAAAAGAGGTTCCACTGTAGTTTATTAGAAACTTTCTTGATTATGGACCTTTTGGTGCAGATTTACAATTTTGCTGTCATGCATTAGTTATGTTAATCCTTTAAAAAAAAAAACTATCTATACATAAAAAAAAAATGCAAAAAATGAATATGTTGGGAAGTTTACCCTTTTTCCCTGAAGGGGCAATCGAAGCCCAAGAGCAAGAGGTAGGCAATTATGAAACAAGGGTTGGCTGATGGGGCTGACGTAGAAATGGGTTAAACAAAAAGTAGCTGCCACCAATGTATAACTAGCGCTGCACGACAAAAGTCCATACCTTTTGCAAAAAGCCTGTTTGTAATTTTTTATTTTTTAAAATTTCAGTATAGATTTTGTGTAAATGAAAATGGTTTTTGCTTGTCTGTACTGTACTTCAAAGACGTAGTCATCAAAAAAGAATTATTTAAAAAAAAGTTTTTTTAAAAAAATTTATGTGAAGTTTAAATCACTTTCCCAACATAAGATGGCCAAAAATTAAATTTACAAAAATTTATTTAGCCCTTTTAATACTAACATTAAAAATGTTTTCTTTGTCTAGGAGATTAGTTTTTTTTATTTGTCACCATTTGTGATTTACCAAACTGTGGCAATTAGTAAATCGCATTACTAGTACAAAATAGGTTGTTATGCTAAATTTCACGAACACGAATGAATTGAGTAAAAATTTAAGGGTTTATTCCTTGTTAAACAGTAAAAACATATTCATTCCCAGCAATTTTGATCTAGTGAGGGGAAAAACCAATAAGTACAAGAAAATTAGAAAAAAAATTAAAAATACACCTCTCCTCACTTAGGAGTACAGTGGACTCCCGGTTAACGATTTTTTTTCACCCCCAAAAAGTATTTTCGGGGTGCCAGTACTGCCCAAATTTTTTCCCATAAAAAATTTTGGAAGTAGATTAGCCCATTAGACCCCAAACATACACTTTAAAAACGCACTTACTAAAACACTTACTAATTGGTCGCTTTTGGAGGTAACGTTTGGGGGGTCCACTGATTGTTTACCAAGCTCGGACTTGAAAGGGTTGATCAGTATAAATGGTGCAAAGGTGAATTAAAACAATTCAAAGATAGTTGACACAAATCATTACCTTATTGTATGCCCCATTTGTGACGAATTATTTAACAAAGGTGCCTTAGGACTGGAGGTCTGTGTCAAAAAGGAGAGGCTGTACTGAATTGCCCCCATCATCGGGACCCCCCCCCCCCCAAAAAAAAAAAAAAAAAAAAAGATCATTGCAGTTTTTTCTTCAAGATAATGATTAAAATTTAAAATTTTAAATTTTCTAAAAAGGGGGCAGCTTTTGCCCTTGTTGGCAAAATGTTGTTAGCATTATTATTTTTTAAAGTTGTTTTTTGTTTGACTGCGTCTGAAAAGCTAACAAATGTTATAAATGTCATTAATGTCAACCCTGAGCCCTGGCC
The DNA here is from genome assembly GCF_026875155.1 of Cherax quadricarinatus. NCBI lineage: Eukaryota > Metazoa > Arthropoda > Malacostraca > Decapoda > Parastacidae > Cherax > Cherax quadricarinatus. The sequence continues at coordinate 49,590 of NW_026505659.1, forward strand.
ATCTTATTAATAATTTTTTGTTGTTTATTAATTCCTTATCAACTGTTGCCCACTTTTAAAAGAACAAGTACTTTTTTTGACATGAAACATTTAATATTTGTCAAAGGATATATAGCTGGCTGTACATGAAAAAAGCCTCTTGTATGCAGGCATTTCGGTAAACTTAATATTACCTTGGTTAGGTGGGCATAACAGTGATTGTATGGACATTTGATGATTTACAGCGAGTGCGGAAAAATTTAAAAAAATTTAAAAATGACTTAGTATTACAATTTAGTATTTTTTAAAATACACTGAAATTTTTAAGCACCTAATTTTGAGGTAGGAGTACTATACGGTTGAGCAATCATTAGAAATATACAGTATGAAGCTGAATTAAGGTTAGGTTAAGACGGGTCCGCGTCAAAAATTTGGGCAATCATTTTATTCGGTTCCTTCGTTATTCGGCCAAATTTTGGCTAGTAATTTCAATTTAAGGGTCCCCACCCCAAACCTGTGGTATTTTGGTGGCGCACTTGCTGCATTGTGTTTACCAATTTTTTTTTCCCCTTATTTTTTTAAAACTGTTACTTTCCCCAACCCATTTTTTAAAATGAATAAAAAAAATACTTCTCATTATTTTTTTTTTAAAGACCTAAAGACTTACCCAAAAAAGATAAGGTGCTTTGAAGCCACTGTGGTTGCCATGAGTCAGTTCGTGAAGCAGGAGAATATGTTTTATTATTACGTTTAATTAAAAACATACGCTTATTTGCCTATCAAAATTGTTTAAATATGACATAAAAAACAATAAAAAAATAAATAAAACATTTTAAAATACCCCAGAATGAATTTTTTGGGGGAATTACCCAAGAGTTCGACATTATGAGAGGTACAAATACAAGTACCATTCTCCTATGATCACGAAATCAAATGACCGATTAAACAAACCCATCCTGTCTTGGGGCTTATATTAGAGAAAAGGGGTGTAGCCAAAGGGGTACTGTATACACTTGTATGCACCTAACCCGAAACAAAAAAGTTATTTTCTCTATATGATTATCACACATAGCAGCACCCTTTTTGAGAACCCGGATAACCCAAAAAAAAACAACATGGTTATTTTTTTTTCCCGGCTTGGGGTTTTCCATATATGATTTTTTGGGAAAATTCGATTTCAGCCGGGTAGAACATTAGGGTGTTTCTTTACCCTGTTGTCTGTTTTCCCCTCAGTAAAGGGTACCCGGGTGTTTTGCCGACTAGTGTGGGTGTTATGGACATAAACCCAATTTTCTTGAAAAACTTGCATAACAACGGTTTCTATTAGTAGTATGTCACTGATGTCGGTTAGGCCTATATAACTTGTACTGTACGTGTAGTAAAAAAAGATATTTTTATTATTATTTAATAAAGTGGGGTTGTCCAAATTGTCTTTGTAAAAAACTGTGCTTTGGGAGTTTTTGAAGGGAAATTGCAGAGATTGGTGGGATGAATTTGGTGGGTGTGCAAAAGAAGAAAATTTAAAAGGAAAAAGGAAAGAGGGAGGTTATGAGGATAACAAAAAGATTAGGTGATGAAAGATTGGATATCAGATTGGAGGGGAGGTATGGGGGAGGTGAAGTATTTTAGATATTTGGGGGTGGATGTGTCAGCGGGATGGGGTTTTGAAAGATGAGGTGAAAACAGAATTTATGAGGGAAAAAGGGTGAGGGTGCACTTTTGGAGTCTGTGGAGACAAAGAACTTTGCCTTGGAGGGAAGGGGGAATGTATGAGAGCTAGTTTTTTCCAACTCTTTATGGGTGGAAACATGGGTGAGAATGTTTCAGCGAGGAGAAGGTGGGGGCAGTGGGATGTCATGTTGAGGGCAATGTGTGGGTGAATTTAATGCAAAGAATTCTAGTTTGGAAGTTGGAGGAGGTGTGGGATTCAAAATGTTGTCCAGAGGGCTGAGGAAGGGTTGTTGAGGTGGTTCGGACTGTGAGAGAATGGGGCGAAAAAAGAGTGCTTTAAGGTGATCGTTGAGTGGAAGGAAGGCCCGGGGTAGGGGTCACCTGGAAGGTTTGGGGGGAGGGGGTAAAAGGGGGTTTTTTTTGCTAGGGGCTTGGACTTCCCGAGGAGGGAGGTGTTTGTAGGAGTGAAAGGGCAAAAAGGTTTTTAATACTTGACGGCTGTTGGAGTGTGAGCCAAAATAAAATTTATGAAAGGGGTTCAGGGAAACGGCAGGCCGGGGCTTGATCCTGGGATGGAAGTAAGGCCTGCCTTGAAGGAGGGGGGGTTAATGTTACAGTTTAAAAAAAGTGTGTAAAGCATTTGGGGAAGACAGTATGGGTGAAGATGGTGAAAGTTTTTTTTTTTCGGGCCCCCTGCCTTGGTGGAAACGGCCGTGTGATAAAAAAAAAAAAATTTTTTGTTGGGTTATTTATTCAAACTTGAGCAAGTATGATGGAAAAAATCTTTTAGCCCCAAAAAATGGGAAAAAAAAACAGACCATAAAAGGGAGTTCACTTTCAGCCATTATGGCTGCTTATGGCATTTTTGTTGTTTTTTATGGTTTACAGTGGGCCCCGCTTTAAAGATCCTCCCCAAAAAGCGCCATTTTGTAAGTGTATTTATGTAAAGTGCTTTGTCGTGTATGTTTGGGGGTCTGAAATGGACTAATCTCTTCCAATATTCCTTAGGGAAAAAATTCGGTCAGTATGGCACCTGAAATATATGGAAAGAAAAAAGTTCATTTAACGGGGGTCCACTGTATTCTATTTTTTTAGTCCATTTTTGAATGAAAGATATTTAAGAAAAAAGATATGATTTTGATTTCTTTCATGACGAAAAGTACCCTTTAAAAAGCGTCAAGAGCGAAAAAAGTTCTATTTTTTGCAAAGTCAAGAGTAAAAAAAAAGACGTGTACGTCCAATACCTGTCGCCTGCCCGTCCAATTCCAAAAGTAGTCAAGAATGGGGCGAATTATTTTACAATTATTACAATAAAGCAGCAGTTGCATAACGTAAATCTATTATTTTTTTGTGAAAAAAAATTCCAAAAGGTAAGCAAGAGCAAAATAAGGGGGCCCGTGCCCTGATAATGAACGAGAAAATTTCTTTGGCCAGGAATGTCTGCGTGTTTATTTGGACCCATTTTGAAAATTTGGATCTCTTGAAATTTTTGTGAATCGGCCAAATTGCCCCAAATTTTTGACCACTTTATTGGGTAGTTGAAATAAGTGAATGGGGGGTTTTTGCTAGTTTACAGATAGAAGTAAAAAGTTTTTCAGGTATACCCAATACAGTTACATAGATTATCATAAATCGTGTATGTATAGAGAACTGGATAAACCCAAAAAAAGTCGACAA
>NW_026505660.1:0-16870 GCF_026875155.1 Cherax quadricarinatus
ATGAATGGTTTGGTACAGATATGATGCACTGTCAAAGTTTAACGTCAGTAAAGATGAAATTTCACTTCGCTAGTTGTACGCGGGCTAGGGGCTGTTTGGATGCCGGCAGCCATGTTTAAATGCTAAATTTTTTTCCCTCTTTTGGGGCACGAAAAAAAAGTCCACAGCCCCTGTCTTTTCCCTTTGGGAGATTTGTTGATATTTTCTGCCTGTTGTCTTCCCTTTTAAACCTGGGCAGTTTTATGGAGGCCCCGTTTTTCATTGTAGGGAAACGTCAGTATAACAATCTTGGGGGTTGTGATCAGATGTGTATCGTACCTGGTTTTTTGCACCATCACCCAAGTGTTTTTTTTTATATTTATTTAAAACATAAATAAATTGGAAAAATTATATTAAAATACCAAAAAAAATGAGTTTTAATCCCCAATTCCCCCAATTCCCCCCATACAAAAATTAAATAACGTAATTTGCCATATCCCCAAAGATCCCTCACCCCCCTCCTCCCATAAAATTTTCCTTATTTCTACAATTTACCAAAACCCCCGCCCCAATCCCCCACACAAATATAAAACTGAAAAATTCCCCGCCGAAAACACCCCCCCAACCCCCCCCCGGTTTTGCCCAAAAACGCCGACCCCCCCTTTTTCCCCCCCATTTCCCCCCTTGACCCCCGCCCCCCCCCCAAAAATTCCTGGCGGCCCCTCCCCCCCTCCCGCCCCCCCCCCCCCCCCGTAAAACCAATCGTCTACCCCCGTAGAACCACACCGACGGTAAAATCCCGTGCAGAAAACATACATTACATCCCGAACACGGGGGCAGCCCTCACCCTCTCAACCTTTCCATATACTTCCCCAGCATACTGGGGAAAATTCCCCTCTACGGGGCCTACAACCCCCCCGGCTAACAATCACCAACCTCCTTTTTAACCCTTGCGGGGTCTCGATCCCACGCCAGAGCCCTAAACCTTTTTTCCCCTCAGCAACTAAACTCCGTATATTCCGTTGCAATCTGTTTTTGGACCTGGGCCAAAACCCCCCCACACTTTCCCTCATCACCCCCTTTTAAGAAGACACATTTTACCCCGCTTCAAGTCCAGCAATCCCAGCCCCCCCCTGAGTACAGGTAACATTCCACCACTTTAATTTCCAATCCAACCAAAATCCAAAAAGAATTTAAAAACCTTCCTAAGTATTTTGTTTTTGCTGGCCCAGTTAATGGGAACACGGTGCCACCCATCTTTGCTAACAGTAAGATGTTAATAACAATGGCACGCTGCACAATGGCAAATATAAGGGGCAATGCACCCAAGCGTCCCGAATCCGTCTACCTCCCAAACGAGTTTTCCCCTGCGTGCCACAGTTTGATCGTTGCACAAATAAAACCCCAATTTTTTAACGAATTTACCTCCTCCTCACAACGACTACCCCAATCAAACCCACCCACCCAGGCTCCTAACCCCCTGACCATGGTTTGGGCTGAATTTATCCTCATACCGTTTCCCCTGCGAACATTTGTAAAACCCCCCTTTTAAGGTCCCTTGACATCCCTCCCTGCAGAAAAGTTTTTATTTCCCGCCTATTAAAACTGGCCAAACCCCCACAACCCCCCACCCTGGTCCCCCTTAGTGACACATACGCTGCTCCACATCTATAAAAGGGTCCTGTACGCACACAAACAATAATTGTGACAAGGCCCCCTGCCTAATCCCCTACCAATAACAAAATTCCCACCCAAATCGCCCTTTAAAATCTGTACCCGCCATTGCCCCTCGATACAATCCTCCCCCAAACCCCACTATTTTTTCCCCCCAAACCCCCTACCCCTGAGGATGGCTTTCATGCATTCTGACCACTTATCTTGCCCCTTGCCAATCGAGCACCACCAAACCTCCCCCCCTCCCCCCCCATTTTTGCCTCCCACGAAAACCCTAAATACCCATGCCCCCCCACCCCAGACCCCCCTGGCAAACCCAAAATGGTTTTCGTAACCCCCCCCACCCCACACTTAACCCCTTCCCCCAAAACTTTCAAAAGTTTGTAATCTGCGCATAACAATAAACGCCCGGGAACCCGAAAAGGGATTGCCCCTTTCCCTTTTGGGACCAATCAACGACAGCCGTTGCCTGTTTTCTCCCGGCTCACCTCTCTCCATGCAATTTTAAAAACCAAACCCAAAAAAAACCTCATTACCCCAGCTGCTATAAAACTCACCAGGAGTCCATCAATTCCCAATGTTTGCCTTTCACATTTATTTAAGCCCCCAATTCCCCCTCAGTTATTTCCCCACCCAGTGCTTCCCTATCCTGTTACGCAATGTATACCACACTCCCCACCCTGTTCAAAAAACCTCATCCTCAAAACCCTTTCCCCTTGCCAGACTTCTCATACCATTTATCCACAAATCCCCCCTTCCTCCTACTTTAACCTCCCCCCCCCTGTCCCCCTATCGACTCATGGACCCCCAACCAGGAAATACCATTCCCTGTTTTTTTTGTTTTGTCTACCAATTTTGCCGATGAGGTCTATCTCCCCATAAACACCTCCTCCACCCCTCCTTCCCGCACTGCTTGGAACCTCCATCCTTTTCCTCCGCAGCCTCCCTTTAATTCCCTTTATCACCCATAGGATAAGTCCCTGCCCCCGCCCCCCTCCAAAACAACCCCTAACCTACCCTCCAAATATTAGCAAGCCCATATTTTTAAAGAATTATACTTTCCCTTCCCTTTTACGTAATATTGCTTAATCCGTTCTTTAGCCACACCTCCCACCAATCATCACATCCTCTACCCTTTTCCCTCTGCATTAAAAACCCCTCCCACAACTTTGCAAACCCCTCTAACCCTTCCCTCATCGCCTAACACACTTGTATTCAACTTCCCCAAAATCCCCTAGAATACCGCTGGTGATCCACCCCACCTCTGCACTACCCCCAATGACCGAATACCTTCTTTTATTTTTACGGGAAAAAAATTTTAAACCCAACTCCTTGAGATATTACAGCCTATCCCAACCAGCCACGTAACCCCCTTCCACAAAAGTGTGCTTACCTCCCCCAAACCCCTCCCCCAACCCCATCCCCCAATGAATATCCCCCAAGAGATCTCGCAAGCCGCCGACACGTTCCCCGCCCCTTTTGGTTTCAATCACCCCCTAATAACGCAGTTCCCTCCCCACCAAAGACGGCCACGCAGGTAAACCACGAAGAAGAAAAATTTCTTCACTACAAAAACCTTTTTTCTTCACATCATTTTCTCGGTGCATACACACTTTAAAAAGGGTACCATTGCCCTATCCACCACCCATCCATGTGCAATACTCCCCCTCCCCTCCCCCCCCATTCTTAGCAACCAAACGGGGGCCCCCCCCTGATCATGATACCAACACCACCTTTAGATGTAAAAGGCAGAGTACCACCTGAAACCCGCCCCTTCCCCACTTTCCCCTCCTTGAAATTTCGCTCCCGAAAAACATCATCTCTCTATATTTGAGCAGAAGCATTTCCCAAACCCTTCTTTTTTACACCCCGGCACATCCCTTCACTTTACATCATACACCTGAGGGCCCCTATTAAAATTTCCACCCCTGCCTCTTCTCCATTCTTCCCAGGTCCACCTGCACCTGGGTTCCTACAAGTCTTCACATCACCTTCCCTCCCATCCCCTTTCTTCCGGTGCCTCTTGTCTTGGTTACCACGACGAAATTCATCCTCCCTCCCAGGTCTCTGCACCGGCGTCAGAACATCATCAGAGTCTGATGCCGCCGCTCTCTTTCTCGTGAGAACCTCTTCCTCCATGTTATCGTCTAAGGAGGCCGCACGATGGACCTCAACCTCCACTGTGCTTCGTCCCTCGAAACACGGCGACGGTTCTCTCACACTGCTCGCCACGTCTTCCCTGCTATGTATTTGTATGTCACATTCCTCCACTGTCAACTCGGTGTTTCGCACCCCTGCAGGTTCATCCTCCACCTCTACAGGCGGTGACAAAGTACTCAACACCTCCACAAGCTCTTCCTCAATCGCCTTTACCTCCTCCTGCACACACACTTCTGTACTCGGCCCCTTCAAAACATTGGTTTCAGGTGGGACACAGCTTGCCTCATACACGCCAGGCTTCTCGTGGGACTCCACCATCTCACTCCACAATCGCCCACGCTCGTGCTTGTGCGTGGGGCTCGTAGCAACAGTGTCCACATTGGTAACAGGTGCTGCACTAGTTTGTGCAGGCACCCGCCGCTGCTTCACACATGCAGCCGCGAAATGATCGTACGCTCCACATAATCTGCACGTATGTCTCTGTCCAGCATATGTTACAAAAACCTGTGTTCTAAAGTCCTCCAGTACGACATAAGACGGTATGGAATGGTCGTAGGTCATCTTCAGGGTAAATGTTCCCCTAGAAAGGCCCATATAAGCACCTCCGCCCACTTGCCTTGCTGTGCCAGATGTACGGTTCCATATGCCTCAAAAACACGTGGTATGTCACCCCATCTGCCTCGAATGTACATTTTCGGGGGCTTGACCCCACGTGAAGGCAGATTCGTCAATCAAACGCACCTTCACAGCTTGGAGTAGCATCAAGACTCACGTCTTGAAATCTAATGCACCAAATGACTCCAACACAGATGTGGAATTCAGTTTAACGAAGATCCTATATGCTCCATTCCCGGGCAACACCAAAACTTTATCGTCCTGGGTCCCATACGTCCCCCCTGATGATGGTCAGGAGTAAAACCTGCGCTGAAGTGGGTGAAATTGCCCCACGAAGCAGTTTAGCCGATGGTATTCACGCGGCGCTCACACTCTGCGCCTGTTGGTACTAGGTAGCTCGCCCGAAAACCAGAGGGGTGCAGAGCACAACCGCACTCACATGGTCAGCAGCGAATATTGCCAGATTTGGAGCCAAAAGGGCCCGGGACACCACTCTTGGAAAAGACCGGCCGGGAAAATATCGGTGGGAATCAGGAAAGAAAAAAAAGAACATTTAAACCTGGAAACGACACCTTGCTAATCTTCCAGGGTAGGGTAGTTGGCGAGCCAGAGTTACAGCTTGTGGCTAGGCCTGGACAGTGTCCAAGATGAGGAGGTACTTGTACCCCTCCCATGGGGGACTTGGTCTCAGCACTCCCTAAAGGGGAGCAAGGCGGGCCACCTTGGAAAAGGCCCGGGCGAATACTGCGGGAAATTTAAAAATAATTTACCTGTTCCCGACAACCTTCGTACCTCCTCCACCTCTGATATAGATCGACACATGCCCGCCCTTCTAGGGGGGTAGGGGTTCTGAGCCAGAATTGTAGCTCACAAGCCTGTCATTCCATTAGCCCCTTGGGCCCCGAATGCAGACCAGAGAAGCCTGCTTCTCCCCACGAGCCCCGTAGGGTGGGGTCTGTGGCTTTGCCTGGGGAAATTGGTCTCTAAGATGGGGGGGTACTTGTTCCTCCTCCCATGGGAGACTTAGGCTCAGACACTCCCTGACAGGGAGCAAAGGCCGGGCCACCCCTTGGGAAAAGGGCCGGGCACCACTTGGAAAAGGCCGGCCACCACTTTTTAAAGGCCGGGGCCCCCACTTGAAAAGGCCGGGCCACCACTTAAAGGCCGGCCACCACTTGAAAAGGCCGGGCCCCACTTGGAAAAGGCCCGGGCCACCCCTTTGGGAAAAAAACCCGGGCCCCACTTGGGAAAAAGGGCCCGGCCGGAGAAACAGCGAATTTTAAAATAATAATACACCTCTGTATAAGCTCCTCTTTACATTGTTATGATGTTAATGTAAATTTAGTGTAATTAGAAGAAAATGCAGAAAAAGACAAAACAAAAAATTTATAAAAAATCACTCGACTTACGCGATGTTTACCTGGGGAAAGCGTCACTGAATAATTTACCTTGGCAGGTCAACGAATTTTCGTGGCGGTCGCCCTGAATACATTTACCGCGGGTCACCTGACATATTACCTGCGGTCGCCTACCCCCGAACATATTTTTTCCCTTTTACGGGGGGGGGGGACATCTTTTTTACTGGCGGGCGTCACCTCCCTATTTACCTGGCGGGTGTCCCCCTGACCCCTATATTACGTGGCGGTCGTCACCTGACTATATTAACGTGGCGGGTCCACCTGATATATATTTACGTGGCGGTCGTCACCTGAAACCTAAAATTACGTGGCGGGTCGTCACCTGACATATATTACGGCGGGTCGTCCCCCTGACATATATTTACGTGGCGGGGCGTCACCTTGACATTTTACTTACGTGGCGGGCGTCACCTGACAAAATTTACGTGGCGGGTGTCCCCCTGACATATATTTACGTGGCGGTCGTCCCCCTGACATATATTACGTGGCGGCGTACCTGACATTTTTTACCTGGCGGTGTCACCTGAATATATTTACGTGGCGGGCGTCACCTGAACATATTTACCTGGGGGGTCCCTCACCTGACATAATTTTACTGGCGGGTCGTCACCTGACTATATTTTACGTATCGGTCGTCACCTGAACATATATTTACGTGGCGGTCGTCACCTGACATATATTTCGTGGCCCGGGTCACCTGACATATATTTACGTGGCGGGTCGTCCCCTACATATATTTACGTGGGGTCGTCACCTGAACCCTATATTTCGTGGCGGTCGTCACCTGACATAATTTACGTGCGGGTCGTCCCCCTGAAAATATATTTACTTGGCGGTCGTCACCGACATATAAATTTTTCGTGGCGGTCGTCACCTGACTATTTACCTGGCGGTCGTCACCTGACATTTTTTTACGTGGCGGGGCGTCACTACTATTTACCTGGCGGGTGTCACTGACATATATTTACGTGGGGGGTCTCACCTAATATATTTACGTGCGGGTCTCACCTGAATATATTTACGTGGCGGGCGTCACCTGACATTTAAACCCGGCGGTCGTCACCTGACATATATTTACGGGCGGGTCGTCACTGGGCTTTTTACCTGGGGGGTCGTCACTGACATATTTTACTGCGGTTTGTCCTGACATATATTTCGGGCGGTGTCACCTGACATATATTTTACGTGCGGGTCGTCACCTGACATATATTTTCGTGCGGTCGTCCCCCTGACATATATTTACGTGGCGGTTTTCAACCCGACATATATTTACGTTGCGGGTCGCACCTGAAAATATTACGTGGCGGGTCGTCACCACATAAATTTACCCTGGCGGGGGGTCACCTGACATATACTACGTGCGGGTCGTCACCTGACATATATTTACGTGGCGGGTCGTCACCTGACATATATTTTCGTGGCCGGGTCCCTACCTGACATAATTTACTGGCGGTCGTCACCTGACATATTTACCTGGCGGGTCGTCACCTGACATATATTTACGTGGCGGGTCGTCACCTGACATATATTTACCTGGCGGGTCGTCACCTGACATATATTTACGTGGCGGGTCGTCACCTGACATATATTTACGTGGCGGGTCGTCACCTGACATATATTTAGTGGGGGGCTCACCTGCAATTATTTACGTGGCGGGGCTCACCTGAACATTAATTTACGTGGCGGGCGTCACCTTACATATATTTCGGCGGTCGTCACCTGACATATAATACGTGGCGGGTGTCACCACATATATTACGTGCGGTCGTCACCTGAAAATTATTTTCGTGGCGGGTCGTCACCTGAAAATTTACGTGGGGTTTGCACCCGACATATTTCTTACTGGCGGCGTCACCTGACCCTAATTTACGTGGCGGGTCGTCACCTAATATATTTACGTGGGGGGTCGCACCTGAAAAATATTCCCCGTGGCGGGCCGTCACCTGACATATTTACCTGGCGGCGTCACCTGACATATAAATTTTGTGCGGGCTCCCCCTGGGCATATTTAAACCCGGCGGGTCGTCACCTGACCATAAATTTACGTGCGGGTCGTCACTGCATATATTACGTGGCGGTCTCACCTGACATATATTACGTGGCGGGTCTCACCTTTACATATATTTACGTGGCGGGTCGTCACCTGACATATTTACGTTGGGGGGTCGTCACCGACAAAATTTTACTGGCGGGTCGTCACCTGAAAATAACTTACGTGGGGGTCCCTCACTACATATATTACGTGGCGGGTCTCACCTGACAATATTTACGTGGCAATCTCACCCACATATATTTTACGTGGGGGGGTCTCACCTGACATATTTACCTGGCGGCGCCCTGACAATATTTACGTGGGGGTCGTCACCTGACATATTTTACCTGGCGGTCGTACCTGACTATATTTACTGGGGGTCGTCACCTCATTTTACGTGGGGGGTCGTCACCTGACATATATTTACTGGGGGGGGGGGGTCGTCACCTACATATTTTTCGTAGCGGGTCGTCACCTGACATATAAATTACGTGGCCCGGGTCCGTCAAACCCGACATATATTTACGTGGCGGGTCGTCACCTGACATATACTTACGGGGGTCGCCTGCCTATATTACTGGCGGTCGTCACCTGACTATATTTTTCGTGGCGGTGTCACCCGACATATATTTACGAGGCGGGTCGTCACCTACATATATTCGTGGCGGGTCGTCACTGACATATTTACCTGGCAGGTCTCACCCGACATTATTACGTGGCGGGTCGTCACTGACATTTTACCTGGCAGGCGTCACCTGACATTATTTACGTTGCGGGTCGTCACTGACATATTACTGGCGGTCGTACCTGACAATATTTACTGGCGGTCGTCACCTGACATATTACGTGGCGGTGTTCACCTGACATATTTTAAAGTGGGGTCGCACCTGACATATATTTACGTGGCGGTCGTCACCGACATATATTTAGTGGCGGGTCGTTTACCTGACTATATTTACGTGGCGGTCGTCACCTGACATATATTTACGTGCGGGGCGCACCTACATATATTTCGTGGCGGGTCGTCACCTGACATATATTACGTGGGGGTCTCCCCCACCAAATTTACGTGGGGGGTCGTCACCCTGACATATATTTACGTGCGGGTCGCACTGACTAATTTTTTACGTGGGGTGTTTACTGACATTATTACCTGGGGTCGTCCCCTGACATTTTTTAAAATGGGGGTCGTCACCACTATTTACTGGGGGGGTCGTCACCTGACATTTTATTTACGTGGCGGTCGTCACCTTAACATATATTTACGTGGGCGGTCGTCACTGACATATATTTACGTGGCGGTTTGCCTGACATATATTTAGTGGCGGGTCGTCACCTGACTATATTTACGTGGGGGTCTCACCTGAATATATTTACGTGGCGGTCGTCACCTGACATTATTTACGTGGCGGTCCCACCTGACATATACTTACGGGGGGGCCTCACCTGACAATTTTGGCGGTCCGCACCCGCATATAATTTACTGGGGGTGCACCTGACATATATTTACGTGGCGGTCCCTCACCTTACATAATTTAACGTGCGGTTCGTCACCTGATATTTTCCTGGCGGGTCTTTACCTGACATATATTTTACGTGGCGGTCGTCACCTGACCCTATTTTACTGGGGTCGTCAACCTGACATATATTTTACGTGCGGGTCGGCACCTGACATATTTTACGTGGGGGTCGTCACTGAATATTTACTGGCGGGTCGTCACCTTTACATATATTTACGTGGCGGTCGTCACCTGACAAATTTTTCTGGCGGGTCCCTCACCCAAAATATATTTCGGGGGTTCGTCACCTGAATATATTTTCTGGCGGTCGCCCTACATAAAATTACGTGGCGGGTCGTCACCTGACATATATTTACGTGGCGGGTCGTCACCTGACATATTTACCTGGCGGGTCGTCACCTGACATATATTTACGTGGCGGGTCGTCACCTGACATATTTACCTCGGTCGTCACCTACAATATATTTACGTGGCGGGTCGTCACCTACATATTTACGTGGCGGGTCGTCACCTGAATTATTTTACGTGGCGGGGCGTCACCTACTATTTACCGGCGGTCGTCACCTACATATATTTACGTGGCGGGTGTCACCTGAATATATTTACGTGGCGGGTCGTCACCTGACATATATTTACGTGGCGGGTCGTCACCTGACATATATTTACGTGGCGGGTCGTCACCTGACATATATTTACGTGGCGGGTCGTCACCTGACATATATTTACGTGGCGGGTCGTCACCTGACATATATTTACGTGGCGGTTCACCCTGCATATAATTTACGTGGCGGGTCCCTCACCCGACATATATTTCGTGGGGGTCCACCTGACATATATTTACGTGGGGTCATCACCTGACATATATTACGTGGCGGTCGTCACCTGACTATATTTACCTGGCGGGTCGTCACCTGACATTATTATGGCGGTCGTCACCGACATATAAATTACGTGGCGGGTCGTCACCCGACATATTTTTTACCCTGGCGGTCGTCACCTGACATATATAGTGGCGGGCGTCACCTGACATAACTTACGTGGCGGGTCGTCACCTGACATATATTAGTGGCGGTCGTCACCTGACTATATTTACGTGAAGTCGTCACCTGACATATATTTAGTGGGGGTCGTCACCTACATATTTACCTGGCGGTCTCACCTGACATATATTTCGTGCGGGTCGTCACCTGTACAATTTACTGGCGGGTCCGTCCCTGACATATATTTACGTGGCGGTCGTCACCTGACATATTTACGTGGCGGGTCGCACCTGACTATATTTACGTGCGGTCTCACTGACATATATTTACGTACGGTCGTCACCTGACAATATATTACTGCGGGTCGCACCTGACTATATTTACGTGCGGTCTCACCTACATATACTTACGTGCGGTCGTCACCTGAAATATATTTGGCGGGTCGTCACCTGGGCATATTTACGTGCGGTCCCTCACCTGACATAATTTTCGTGGCGGGTCCCTCACCTGACATATATTTTCGTGGCGGTCGTACCTGACATATTTAACTGGCAGCGTCACCACATATATTTACGTGGCGGGTCGTCACCTGGGCAAAATTCCTGGCAGGTCGTCACCTGACTATATTTACGTGGCGGTCGTCCCTGACATATTTACCGGGGGTCGTCACCTGAATATATTTACGGCGGGTCGTCACCCGACTATTTACGTGCGGGCTCACCTGACATTTAAATTTTCTGCGGGGCGTCCACCTGACATAATATTTAAAGTGGGGTCGTCCCTGAAAATATATTTTCGTGGCGGTCTCACCTGGGCATATATTTACTGGGGGTCTCACCTGACTATATTTACGTGGCGGGTCGTCACCTGACATATTTTACGTTGCGGGTCGTCACCTGAACATATATTTTTCGTGGCGGGTCTACCTGAATAACTTACGTGGCCGGTCGTCACCTGACATTTAATTACGTGGCGGTCGCACCTGACATATTTTTTACGTGGCGGGGCGTCACCTGAATAATTTACGTGGCGGGTCGTCACCTGACTTTTTACCTGGCGGTCGTCACCTGACTTATTTACGTGGCGGGTCGTCACCTGAATATTTACCTGGCGGTCGTCACCTGACAAAATTACGTGGGGTTTTTCACCTGAACTATATTTACGTGGCGGTCGTCCCTGACATATATTACGTGGCGGTCGCACCTGACAATATTTACTGGCGGTGTTCACCTGACATATTTACGTGGCGGGTCGTCACCTGACATATATTTACGTGGCGGGTCGTCACCTGACATATATTTACGTGGCGGGTCGTCACCTGACATATACTTACGTGGCGGGTCGTCACCTGACATATTTACCTGGCGGGTCGTCACCTGACATAATTTTACGTGGCGGGCGTCACCGACATAATTACGGCGGGTCGTTTACCTACAATATTTTCGTGGCGGTCCACCTCATAAATTTTCCTGGCGGTCGTCACCTGACATATATTTACGTGGCGGGTCGTCACCTGACATATATTTACGTGGCGGGTCGTCACCTGACATATATTTACGTGGCGGGTCGTCACCTGACATATATTTACGTGGCGGTCCCCCCACCTGACATAAATTTTCGTGGGGGGTCGTCACCTGACATAATTTACGTGGGGGTCGCCCCCTGACAATTTTACGTGGCGGGTCTCACCTGACATTATTTACCCTGCGGTCTCACCTAAAAATACTTACGTGCGGTCTCACCTGCATATATTACGGCGGGTCGTCACCTGACATATATTTACGTGGCGGGTCTCACCTGACATATATTTACGTGCGGGCGTTTACCTGACAATTACTGGCGGGTCGTCACCCGAAATTAATTTACGGGCGGTCGTCACCTGACTATTTACCTGCGGTCGTCACCTGACATATATTTACGTGGCGGGTCGTCACTGACAATATTTACGTGGCGGGTTCCCCACCGACATAAATTTACTGCGGGTGTCACCTGAATAATTTACCTGGGGGGTTTGTCACCAAATTTTTTTTACGTGGGGGGGCCACCTGTTTATTTACGGGGGGTCCCCTCACCTGCATATATTTACTGGGGGTCGTCCCCTACTATATTTTCTGGCGGGTCGACCTGACAATATTTTCGTGGCGGGGCGTCACCTGACAATATTACGTGGCGGGGCGTCACCCGAAAAAATTTGTGGCGGGTCGTCACCTGACATATATTTACTGGCGGGGCGTCACCTGACATTATTTACGTGGGGGTCGTCACCCCAATATTTACGTGGCGGTCTCACCGACAATATTTTACGTGGGGGGTCCTCCCCGACAAAAATTTACGTGGGGGGGGTGTCACCTGAATAATTTACGTGGGGGGGTCGTTTTCCTTTACCAATATTTAGTGGGGGTGTCACCTGACATTATTTACTGGCGGGTCGTCACCCGACATATTTTACGTGGCGGGGGTCACCTGACATTATTTACTGGCGGTCGTCCCGAATGCTTCAAGCACTATAATTTTTCTATGAAAAATTGTATTACATGGGGTTTCCACAAAATGTTCCCCAATATACAGTTTTTCTGTAAAAAAAAGTCCAAAATCAAAAATTTTTTTTCATAATTATTGGGCCCCCGCAGAAACCGGGGTTTTGGCCCCAAGTCATTCTAATAAAGCTAACTTCTTTTCCCCTGGTAACTTCTAAGTGCCCTCCCCCTTTCCCCCGTTTCCACTCTTTTCCTCCATAAATCTCACTCTTGCCAGCCTTTCTCGTCATTAACTACACCCACCTTTAAAAAATCCATTTTAAAAAATTTTTTTCTTACATTCCCCCTCGTGTAAACATCCCTGGAACCAACTTCCCCATGTAAACACTCCCGGTAACCATCTTCCCCGTTAAACACCCCGGTAACCTACTTCCCCTTTAAACACTCCCGGTAAACCCAAAAATTTCCCCCTGTAAACACCCCTGGTAAAACCCTACTTCCCCGTGTAAAACTCCCCGGTAACCATACTTCCCCGGTAAAACCCCCCGGAACCCCTTCCCCATGAAACACTCCCGGGAACCATACTTCCCCGTAAACACTCCCGGAACTACTTCCCCGTGTTAAACACTCCTGGTAACCATACTTCCCCCGGGAAACACTCCCCGGTAAAACCCTACTTCCCCCCGGTAAACATCCCTGGTAACCATACTTTCCCCGTTAAACACTCCGGTAAACCATTTCTTTCCCCGGTAAACCTCCCCGGGGGAACCATACTTTCCCATGTAAACACTCCCTGGTAACCATATTCCCCCTTGGTAAACACTCCCGGGAACCATTCTTCCCCATGTAAACACTCCCTGGAACCATATTCCCCCGGGAAACCTCCCTGGAACCATACTTCCCCATGTAAAAACTCCCCGGTAAACCCTACTTCCCCCCCTTAAACACTCCCCGGTAAACCTACTTCCTTGTAAACACTCCCGGTAACCAACTTCCCCCTGTAAACACCCCGGAACCCAAATTCCCCTGTAAACATCCCTGTAACCCTACTTTTCCCCGTGTAAACACTCCCGGTAACCTACTTCCCTGTGTAAACACTCCCCCGGAACCATACTTTCCCCTGTAAACACCCCTGGTAACCCTACTTCCCCGTGTAAACACCCCTGGTAAACCTACTTCCCGGGGAAACACTCCCCCGGGAACCATACTTCCCCCTGTAAACACTCCCCGGGAACCATACTTTCCCCTTAAACACCCCTGGCAAACCCTCTTCCCATGTAAACACTTCCTGGAACCATACTTACCCCTGTTAAACACTCCCTGGTAACCATACTTCCCCCGTAAACACCCCTGGTAACCATACTTCCCCGTTTAAACCTCCCTGTTAACCTACTTCCCCATGAAAAACTTCCGGTAACCATACTTTACCGTGTAACCTCATGGTTTAACCTATTTTTTTTTAAAACCTCCCTGGTCCATATTATGTAAAGTTGGGGAAACCTACTTCCCCGTAAACAACCCCGGGAACCAACTTCACCATGTAAACACTCCCCCGGAAAACCCTACTTCCCCATGTAACACTCCCTTTAACCATACTTCCCCGTGTAAACCTCCCTGGAACCTACTTCTCCCGTAAACACTCCCTGGTAACCATATTCCCTTGTAAACATCCCGGTAAACCCTACTTCCTGTGTAAACACTTTGTAAACCCCCTTCCCCCTGTAAACCTCCCTGGTAACCATACTTCCCCATGTAAACACTCCCTGGTAACCATACCTCTCCGTGTAAACACTCCCTGGTAACCATACTTTTTTTTTTATCATTTTTTTTATTATTATTCTTTTGCTACCTTAACTTGTGTATTTTATCCTGTCAATTTAAATCTAGTTATCCCTTCTAATTCTCGTAAACAACTTATATAACACCTTAGTGAAAAAATTACAATTTGAGAGTCTTGTGCCTTTTTTTATATTATTAATTAAACTCGGTTGTACTATAGTCAATAAACCCAAAATTTATTATATAGACCATAGTGCAATTACTAGTGAGAGACTGGTGCTATCTTTAATTTGTATTTTTATATTATTTGATTAAATCTAGTTGTACTATAGCTCATTCTAGCTCAAAACAGAGACTCCACAAAAGTCATTATATTAGCCTTAGTGCAATTACAAGGGGAGAGTCTTGTTCTATTTTAAATTTGTATTTTATATTACTAGTTTATTCCTAGTTGTATTTAGTTCATTCCAGCACAACACATAGACAACATCAACTTCATTATGTGTAGTAGTGACTCTGCTCTATATGACCAAAATACTTTAGCTATATACTTATCCAAACTTCCCACCACTACAGATATCAGTACTAGAACTCTACACATAACTCAGGATATAAATAACCATAATTTAAACCTAGAAGATGATTGATCACGTTGACCCTGATCTAAACCTCCATAATCTGTCACCCAATCAAAACCTATTGGAAAGTAACTGCCTTTATTACACAGCATCACAATGCTAAAAGTCTATCAGTACTTAACTACAACATCAGGTCCTTAAGCAAACACTATGATGACCTCCTAGCACTCCTTGAATCACTAAAGACACCCTTCTCCTGCATTATTCTTACTGAGACCTGGCTTAAGCAGGACACAATAGATATCTACCCTCTACCAGGATACACAGCAATTCACAACCGCAGACCAAACCAAGTTGGGGGTGGTATTGCAATCTATTACTCTAACCAATTATCTTGTCTTAGCACCACTTGCTTTAGTGATGAATATGGGGAATACCTTTTGCTAATTTTACTGAAAAAAAACCCTTAAGACACCTATAACAATCGGTGCCATTTACCGGATACCTCACACAAACATCCCAAATTTCAGTGAGAAATTAAAGTCACTAATAAAAAAACAGACAAATGAATAAGCCCCACCTTCTCTTAGTTTGGAGACTTAAACATCAACCTTGGCTTACTAGATGATCAGCCTGTAACTGATTTCATCAACAATATGAACAACACACTTCTCATACCAACAATAACTAAACCAACCAGGCTCACTGAGACAAGTGCAACCAAATAGACCACATATGGACCAATATACTAGCCCCACTTAAATCAGGGATAATCACAGATAGCACTACAGACCACTACCCTACCTTCCTCCTGACAAACCACTTGAATACAACAAAGTCTCATTTAGACTCCATGATGAGGCCTCAATAAGGAAGTTCACAGCATACCTAGAGATTGTTGACTGGCCTACAGAATTCCCCCAAGGCCAATGGTATTGATGACTGGAAAAGACATTTTTTTTTAACAAATTACTTAGACTTTTACAACAAACATTGTCCTATAAAAACGAAACAGATCACAAACAAACGGCTTGGTTGCCCATGGCTAACCAGCACCATTCTGAAATCCATTGACAAGAAACACCAATATGAAAAGCAATATAGACAGGGCTTAATAGACAAAGATATTCTTAAACACTATTCATCAGTTCTCACCAAAGTAATAAAGAAAGCCAAACAACTATACTACTCCAGTAGATTCGCAGACACTAGAGGAGATATAAAAAAGACCTGGAAAACACTCTCTCAGATTCTAGGGACCCACAAACTGAAAAAAACCAAATGAAACACCACTACATCCCACTGACACAGCTAACAAGATAAACGACTTCTTCTCAACCATAGGATCTAATCTCGCCAATAAAATCCCACATACCAATGCCCATGCCGGGGACTACCTAGATGGGAATTTCCCAAATTCCTTCTATCTTACACCAACTGAGCCCTCGGAAGTCACCCAGATTATAAAGTCACTTAAAAACAACTCAGGGAATCTGTCTAATGTCCCACCATTACTGTACAAGCGAGCAGCCCATATCCTTTCGCATGCTATTTCCCATGTAAACACTCCCTGGTAACCATACTTCCCCATGTAAACACTCCCTGGCAACCATACTTCCCCATGTAAACACCCCTGCAACCATACCCCCACTACCCCA
>NW_026505661.1:0-16912 GCF_026875155.1 Cherax quadricarinatus
TGTCTGCTTGTTTACTTTTTTCCGTGCCCTCCTCCTCTCTCATTTACTCTTCTCTCTCTCTCTTGTTTATTTGTTACCTTTTTACTCACCATAGCCTACTTTAAGACTACAAATATTTCAAGGTAATAATGAGTGTACTGTACTGCATTTTATCTTTTAAAGGGCCCTTTTAAAAAGTCGTAGTATATAAGTGGGATGGGACCGGGCCGGGCGGGCTACCAAAACCCCCACACCTACTCCACAAAAAAAATGCACTCCCCTCTCACCCAATTTTAACCCTTTGACTTTTTCGTCGTATACTGGACCCCCGCAAACGATGGCATCACAAACTTTTTTTTTCCCGCAACCGAAACTTTTATCGCAAAATTTTTCCGGGCCGTACCGATTAAAAAACCCCTTTCCGTTTTTCGCCGGACCGTCCAATGTCCCCACATGCCGGGCCCCCATTGTTTACCAGCCAGCCTCCGCGGAAACACCAAAGCATACACTCAATATTTCGTATTATTACAGTGTTTTCGGTGCTGTTTTCTGGAAAAAAAAGTGACCATGGGCCCCAAGAAAGTTTCTGGGCCCAAACCTTTTTGGGTAAAAAGGGTGAAATTTGTAGGAAAAAAGAAAGATTTTGAAGGTTTGGGGCAACCCGAGAAGCCATCCCATTGTGGAATCCATTGTGCCTATTTTAAAAATTTAAGGAAATTGTGCACATGGGTTAACTGCAAACCTTTTATAGAGAAAATCACCCTGACACAGCTGTTGCAAGCCGTGCTGGTGACTTTTCAAGAAAATTTAGGCCCATTTTAGGAAAGTCTTGAAGGAACGGGGTTACAGACTCTATGGCCCAATTTTGTGCGACAAGGCCCGTGCTCTAAACTGGCCCTAGGGGCTTTAAAAGAAAAGGGGAAGAACCCCAAAAAAGGGACTTCTCCCTCAAGTCCTAATGGAAGGGGATTCCCCTTCTAAACATAAGAAATAAGCCTCCCCCCTCCCACCCCACAATCATCACCAATCTTCAATAAAAGAATGTCTTTTAATTGTGCGTGCCTTTTTCATTTTGTGTGTTTTAAAAATTTAACTTTTCCAGGGAAAAAAAAAATTTTTTTTCAATTTTTGGGGCGTCTTGACGGTTTAAATTTTTTCCCATTATTTCTTAGGGGGAAAATTCATTCGCAAAAACGATTATTTCGCAAAACGATGACCCCTTTTGCACGGATTAAAATCTTTAACCGGGGGCCACTGTATACAGTCTCCCTCAACTTTCCGCGGGGGTTGGGGGTCAAAAGCCCGCGAATTTGAAAAACCGTAAATTTTGGTGCCCCAAAAAAATTGTAGGGAAATAATTAAAAAATTTTCCTTAACTTTTTGAACCATGAAAAATCAAAAAAAAACTAAAAACATCGAAAATTTGTACTAAATATATACAGTAGTTTTAAAAACGTATTTTTATTTAATAACATTTTTTAAATACCAAGACCCACCACTGCCTCCACCAATGCCCCACCACTGCGAGCCCCTACTACCCCCCCCACCCCCGCAACGGAGCCGCCCCCCCACCACGTGGGTGATTGTTTTTTTTTTTCATTATTTGCTTTTAAACTACAGAAAAAATATGTAAACCCATTCATGACTGCAATTGGAAGGCTATTTTGGAAAAAGGATTAGACGGTGACACATGTTTTTTCTCTTTTAACCAGCAAAAACCCAACATTTCTCCTATTGCTAAAAATAACAAAAGTAATAACAATAAAAAAATAATAATAATAAAAAAATAAAAATAAATAATAATTTAAAAATAAATACATATAATTGAAAAGGAAATTGTACAAAAAAACGAGGAGTGGTTGACACATCACAGTGTGACTTTTTTATGCTGGGGGAACATTAGCCCCGCCTTTCCCAAAAATTTTCCAAAATTCACAGTTAGGCAGTGGTATTTTTAAAACATATATTTTTATAAATAATAATATACATTTTTATTAATAACAGTATTATATTAAAATGTAGTATTTTAACATATATGTTAAAAAAATAAAAGTACATATTATTAATAACATTTTTATTATTAACATGTATGTTTTTAAATACCATTGCCTCAATCACTGCCTCTACCACTCCGTCACACTCAATCTACAAGCACCAAACAAATGAATTATTTTGAAAGTTTGGAAAGCAGGGAGACTAAACTTTCACAAAAATTCATTTTGTTTGGGCTTTTAGATTTTAGTGTGACTGGGGTGGAGAGGATGATGAGGGAATGGAATTTAATAACATACAGTAATAAATACATGTTTTAATAAATAACATTATTATTTATAACAATTTTATTAAATACCACTGCCCCAAAACCCTGAATTATTTGAAATGTTTTGGAAAGCAGGGGGACAAAACTTTACTCCAGCATAAACAAAATCACACTGACGATGTTCAACCACTCCCTTGTAGTTTTGTACAATTTCCTTCTTCAATTAAATCATTTTATTTTTATTATTATTATTATTATTATTATTATTATTATTATTATTATTAAAATTAAAAAAATATTGTTATTATTAGCTTTAGCAAAAGTTTAAATTTTTTGCAGTGTTCAAGATAAACACATGATGTCACCATCAATACCTGTCTGAAACCCTTTCCAATAGCATCATGAATGGGGTTTTTTATTAAAACGTAGTTTAATAGCAAATAATGAACAAACAAAACAACACCACCAGTGGTGGGGAGGGCTGGCGCCCGTTGTGGGGGTCGGAGGGAGGGGGGAGGACTCGCAGGTGGCGGGAAACTTAAAAATATTTGGCGGCTGGGGAATTTGGTGGCGGGAATTTAGCGGTGGGAATTCGCGAATTGTAAGCCCAGAAAAAATTTTAAAACTGAATGTTGAGGGAGACCTGTATATATACTCATAAATCTAGCGCTTCAAATCCAGAGAGAAAGCTGGTAAGCCCACAGTTTTAAAAATGGTTTTTGTGGCATGGCACCAAAAAAAAAAATTCGCAGCAAAACCCTGCACAATGAGAAAATAAAACTCCGACCATTTTTTTTTGGGTTAAAAAAGCCGACTTTTTGGGGTATTTTCGTATATATTTAGGTTTTTTCTCGTTTTCTTGGTCTCATTTGAAAAAAGGAAAAAAATTTTAAAAAAAATGTGATTTTGATTGGTTTTACTATGAAAAGAACCTAAAATGGAGCTAAAAGAGGGGGAAATGTTTGATTTTTGCTGACTTCAAAGAAACAAAAATGTCATTGCCAATAAATGCCCAAACACCCATTCTAATTACAGTCATGAAGGGTTGACATTTTTTATACAATTTTACTTATTGCAGTATCTGCAAAACAGTAAATCTTCTTTTTTTTTGTTTAATAAAAATTCAAAATAGAAAGCAAAGTAATTCAGAGGGCCTGGAGAGTATAAAACAAAGAAAATTATTTTGAGCCGGGAAATGTCTGCATTTCATTCTGGACCCTATTTTTTAAAATTTGGGCATATTTTTTTAATTTACGTGAAATCCAAATTGCAAAATTTTTGACCACATTAGGGGTAGTTGAAATGGGAAAAAAGGGGCATTTTCTTGTACTCATCAATAGAACAAATGAGTTCTAAAGAAAAGCATGAGTTGGTCAACGGGAAAAAGGGAAATTTTAGCCAAAATAGGGCCAAAGGGGGAAAAATTCCGATTTTAAATATCACCGGGGTCCAAGCTTCGCAAGAGCGAATTCCATAATTTTTTTTCCTTTAAAAATTTTTCGTTTTTTTTGGTGTCATTAAAATGGGGAAAAGATTCTCTTTATTTCACAACTTTTTTTTTTTGGAAATTTTGCACACCAGGAGACACCTCAGGATTTGGGTTGCGACAGTCAAGGGGGGTTAAGCTCAAAATTTTTAAAGGAAGTAATGAATGACTGTAATGCATTTTTTTGTCTGGGGGGCTTTAAATGTCGTAGTATATTTTGTGTGGGTGGGGTGTCTGGCTGGCTACCATACCTACCACACCTGACTTCCTACAAATAAATACTACTCATCTCTCACTCTACTTTAAGACTACAAATTTTTTTAAGGTAAGCAATGAGTGTACTGTGTGTGTATTTTACTTTTATTTTTTTTAACTTTATTGTTTTATTTTTAAAACTTTTATTGTTTTTAATGCCTATTTCCTATTGCTAACTTAATATGTTAGTCTAAACTTGTTATCTGGCATTTAATGCATTTATTAGTGGAAAAACGGGCGTTCTGCTTTCCAGCGATGTTCGCTTTCTGCGGTAGCCGGGAAAACCAAACCCTTTCCGTATAAAGTGGCGCCTTACTGTACTAGGAATGAAAACACTATGAAACACCACAGGGCAAAGCAATAACAGTATATAAGTAATTCTTAAGACAATAAATTGAAGATGCAGACAAGTGGCAACGGGAAAAATTTAGGATGGAGAAATATGACAAAAAAAATGAACACTTACCGAAAACAATACCCAAAGAGTGAAAAGGTGTAATTGAAGGTACTGAGAAAGGTGGGAGGGAGGGGATGAAATTTTGAGTGCTAGAGCCTGAGCATCCAGAAGGCTTGCATATGCATGTTAGATCAGATGGAAACAAGTGGGTGTATAGCCTGATGTACTACTGGAGTGTAAGGTAATGTGTATGAAGCGATTCAGGGAAACTGATTAGCGAGACTTGAGTTCAGATGAAAGTACAGTGCCTGAATTCTGAAGGAGGGTGGGGATGATGCAGTTTGGAAGGTCATTTGAAATGTGATGTCTGCATAATCCTGGCAAAAATTATTGGGTATTGAGTTTTTTTAAACATTTGTGGGATATGGTGGTAGGTAAAAAACAATAATTGTTTTTATAGATATATGACATGAGAAAAGAAACTAAGCATATACTACAGTGGAGCCTCATATACGACCCCTCCCTACCCCGAACAAAGCTCAGCACTCGACCAAACAAATAAGACCTGTCAGAACTTTGCTGTAAAACTATTTAGTGTTTTTTTGCATTTTTTGGTGTTTTTTTTTATTATTTGTATAAATAAGTCACCATGGGGCTTACGAAGATTAGTGATAACAGCCAGCCAAAAAAAGAAAATTGGTTGGGAAGAACTTGTTCGATACTCAAACAGAGCAGCACTCGAACAGCCGTCTGGAATGAATTAAGGTTGCATACTGAGGTTCCACTGTACTATATTATAGACACATAGTAAGAAGCTTGAGAACATGGGAAAGGAAGGGAAGGTGAAGACTGAGTGGAATGAGCACAAATTTTATGAGGGTGACCCAAAGGTAGATAAATAGATTTCCTTGCTCCTTTCTTATGCAAGAGTTGACCCTTTTGGGTTTAGTGCTTACCTTGATTATAATAATAATATTGTAGACCATAGGTTAACAAGCAGTCTGTCAAACACTTTTTCATGATAACATGGCTGTAAAATTGAGGCCTTTGTAATGTGCACAACCTCCCTCACCTCAGTGCTCCATTCATATATGTCCAATACCGTACTCGGCCTGTTTTTAGTGAATTGGTTTTTGATTGTTTCATCATTCCATCTCATCTTTGGATAGTAAACATGGCACCCAAGAAAAATGTGAGAAAGATTCTAGTACAACAGTTTGAAGAGGAAGGAAATCCTGAACAAGAGTGCTTGTATAGTACAGCCAAGTTCCAAAGTTCAAATAGTGCAATCAGTTCCATATTATTAAATTTTCTGGTAAATGTGCTTCTGCTAATTACACTTCTACAGGAAATTTCCCTTCTGTATTACACGAAACTATTTCTGAGGGTGGCTATGAGCTACAGCAAGTGTTTAATACTGCTGAAACAATTTTTTATTGGAAGATGCAGTGAGAACTTGCAGCCAGCAAGAGAAAAGTGCACTGGGATTCAAGTCTGCTACTTTGTGGTAATGTATTAGGCAATTGTAAGGTAAAGCCTATGGTTATTTACTACTACAAAACTCCCTGTGCTTTGAAAGATACAGATAAAACCACCTTACCAGTTATTTGGAGGTCAAACCAGTTAGCATGGGTGACAGGAATTATTTATTGACTGTTTAAGCATCACTTTATTTCTGAAGCTATTTTTTACTTGTGCAGCAAGAACCTTACATTCCAGGTTCTCTTCACCCTTGATAATTCCCATACTCATCCACATGTTTGGGTGGGGGTGAATCCATATGTAAAGGTTGTGTTTATATCCACAAATACAACATCACAATGTCTTTCATACACCTACTGGATCATAGAATTATTAAGACATTAAAGTGTGATTACACATGAAATGTGATGCGAAAACTTATTGCAGTAATGGATGCTGACTCCGAGCTTGGAGTGCCAGACTTTTGGCATAAATTTAATATTGCAGGTGACATTAGCTATGTCAAAAAGCACGTGAAAATGCAGGCTGGGAAAATTTATGGCCTAGTGTGATGAATACTTTTAAAGGTTTCCTCTCTGTTGAGAGCAAGGTCTGGAAATTGTTCATCAACATCAGCAAAGGAACTTTGGTCATAGACATCAGCCAATGATCCACAATAGTCCGTGTCAGCTCAGTAGGGCTACTCATCCCTCTCCACTCCCTTGAGCTCATCTCTTACTCTCTGTGCCACTTTAAACCTTCCCTCACAATCCCCAGGACCAATCTAACCTTTCCCTTCTTGTCCATTGCACATTGCATGTCTATTTGCTCTCTTGACACAATTGAACCTACCTTTCATTGAAACTCCATTCCTCCTTGACTATTCTTCACCCTCTTCCTGAAATTCACGAACTTTCCCATCCCATTATCCTTATTCCTTCACATTCCCTTACACATGACCCTACTGCGATTGTAGCTTTTCACTCACTACATTTCAACTCTTCTTTTATTTCACCCGACTTGATGACATCCAGTTCTTCCATCCCTCTCATCATCCTTACTGAGAACTTCTCTCTCTCTCTCTCTGCCAGATATATGCTCTCCCTCTCCATATACTGTATGAACTACCATTCCACCAGCCACTAGAGACTATGATATATCACCCAGAAATACAAGAAATCCAATGGATTTGTTTTATATCAAAAGTGAAATGCAGATGTAAGACAGAATGGAAAAAATGCAGAGCACATAAGAACCAAGCAGGATTACATATGTGTATTGTAGGAGGAAAGCAAAGATATGCTCCATCATTTATCACAGCCATATCAAGGATTGGAAAACATCAATAAAGATCATGGGAATACAGTGGACCCCCACTTTACGATCAGCTCCCAATGCGACCAATTATGTAAGTGTATTTATGTAAGTGCGTTTGTACGTGTATGTTTAGGGTCTGAAATGGACTAATCTAATTCACAATATTCCTTATGGGAACAAATTCGTTCAGTAATGGCACATGAACATACTTCTGGAATGAAATAATATCGTAAACCGGGGTCCACTGTATATTATAAAATATGGGAGAAAGCTCAAAATCTTAAAAAAAATGTGTGAGCTCACAAAATAATTCAAAGAAATACTCATCATGAATGAAGAAAATTACAACAAGCAGTATTTGAGAGCTCTCTTGACAACATCGTTGAAATAAGAGACATCACCCTAGGTGCTGAAGGAAAAAACTAAGGTTGCAAGTACTGTAAATCAGTAGTAGTGGAGATTTTGTATGCAAAACTGGAAAGCACACAGGCAGCTAATTTATTAAATGGAAAAAAAGCTGTGGTATTTGGGAACATAATCCACTGGATAATGAGCTACCTAACATAGAGATGGCAGTGTCACTATCAAATGTGGCAGCCAGTGGAGCAAAAACAAATGATTTCCAGCCAATACTGTTCAAGACATTGTTGTTCTATATTAACAGTGAATGATCAATCTGTGGAGATTTATGCTGTCATGCTGCTGTTTGCAGAGAAGGTAAAAACTGATAAGAAATGTGAGGATGAAAAGATATGTAAAAAAAAGTTGCAAGAAGGCAGTGAACACTGGATATCAATCTTGCTGAATGCAAAGTAATAAGTACAGAAACAGGTGAAAGTCATTGAAATCATATCTTACAGAAACAGCTGCTTCAGAGAAAAGGACTTTGGGAGGACATTGCACTATGCTTGTCTATATCACAGGAAAATTTGAGTAAGAAGGCCTTCAAGAGACTGTACATAACATATGCTAGATCAATACTTGAGTATGTGGAGCAACCATGGAACCTTGATACACAAATAACCTGCACATAGAAGAGAGGAGCTTACGACGAAGTTTCAGTCCGCCTTGGACCATTTACAAAGTCCAAGTCGGACCGAAATGTCGTTGTAAGCTCCTCTCTTCTATGTGCAGGTTATTTGTGTATCGTTTGTGGATGGATGACTACTGAATACAGCCTGGCCCTTGACTAGATTGATCTCAAAACAGTATATCCACATAAAAAACTTGAGAAAATCAAGAAGATCCTTATCAGACTGATCACTGAGCTAAAGGAACTGGGCTACATAGATAGAATAAAATTATGTATCATAATTTTCCAATTATTGTATAAAAGCTTGAAAGTAAAGAAGGTCATTAACCCTTAAACTGTCCAAACAGATTACATTCAAATGCGTAGTGCTCCAAAAGTAGATCTACGTTTTTTTACATATTTTCAAAAGTATAACAAAAAAAAAAAGTAGATCAAAGTTTTTTTTACACATTTTCAAATGTAAAAAAAAAAAAATCTATGTTTTTTACATACTTTCAAATGTTGAAAAAACGTAGATCTACGTTTGGACAGTTTAAGGGTTAAATACAAGATGTTCGAGTTATTGACAATATAGAGAAAGACATGCTCTTGAACAGGGATTAACTATAAAAATAAGACAAATGGATAATGAAGACTAATGTAAAAAGGCTGCAAACATGAAAATGTAATAGGGAGGCAAGGAGACAAACTCTGTGTATAGATTTAAAGATAAAAGAAAACATAAAGATGTCAAAGAGTCCTTACATATATCAATTGATGGAAACTGAACACTGAAAAAAGGGATGTGAATAAATTCAAAGATCTGATATAAAAGTATGGTATTGGGGAGTCATTATATCCATCAAATGATGGCAGGACTAAGGAACTGGAGTTAATTTCCCACAACCCCTCAAGGAAGGTTCCTTGATGTTGGTGAGGGGCTCTTGATTTAGGGAATTGGATCTGTGCTCCAGTTCCCCGAATTAAGCCTGAATGCCTTCCACATCCCCCCCCCCAGGCGCTGTATAATCCTCCGGGTTTAGCGCTTCCCCCTTGATTATATTAATAATAATAATAATTTCCCACAAACATAACTGGGTGAATACATTCACACACAAAAAATTACTATAATATTTTTTTAACTCTTTAATTTAAATGACTATTTTTTACTACAAAAGTGTAGAATATGTTCATTAAACTGATAGTTTTTGAGGAAAAATATAAAAATACAGTAATGTATGATTCTGTACCCTTGGTATTCATATTTTTTTAAAGCTCTATACAAATACTGCGGTTAAATATGAAAAAAATAGTTTTTAGAAAAAAATGTACTACAAAAATATTTTATAATAAATAATGAGGGATACTGTAAAATAAAATATTACAAATTCAGCCGTTCTTTAAATTCTGCATACTAGAATATAAACTTTATGAAACTGTACAAATATGATTATTTTTGTGTGATAATTCCACGTGATTTTGGCCTGTATGAAGCAAAGCCATCCATTCTGACCACAGGCATTTTAGGAGGTTGAAGAGAAGCATGAGCAGCAACTCTTCGCCCTGCTATGTCAATTTCAAAGCTTGCATTTTGAAGTATGTACTCAGGAGTGACGTTTTGTTGCTCATGATGCCGGACAAATCCAAGGCATACCATTTTATTTAATGTAAATCCAAAACTGTAAATGAAAGAATTATAATATTACTATGTAATTTTGTTTTATTTTGCACATTTACTAAAAAACCAGCACAGAACAAAAATGAAACAGGTAATCTATTATGAGTTTGTCTTACTGAGAATAGAGTTAAGGATGGTGCTGTATTTACTTGCTCATAAAATGTATGAACATTTCTTAACCTAGTTTCCTAAGAATGATGGGTGGTATCCTCACAAGTAAATAAATTATCAATTTGGTTTCTTTCCAATCAAAAATGATGTGGCTACATGGTAAACTATCTGAGATACAGCAACCAGTTTTCAAACAACATATACATCTATATGAACTTGAAAGTGAACATTTCACTAATTTTCCCTAGCATCTTACAAAATACCTATTTCCTTAACCCTTTGACTGTCGCAAGCCCCTTTCTGAAACTGTCATTCTATGTCGCAAAAGTTCTGTAAAAAAAAAAATAATTTTTTTCTTATGAAATGAGAGAGAATCTTTTCCCGATGGTAATGACACCAAAAAGTGCGAAATTTGGTCGAAACTCACTGAATTATGCTCCCACAAAAGTTTAGCGGTCTCAGCGACATATACGCATCGCAATTTCGCCGACTTTGAGCCCTGTTTTTGGCCAATTTTGTTGTTCCAGTTGACCAAACTCATAGCTATTTCTTTAGAACTCCATTTTCTCTATCAGTTGAGTGCAAGAAACCGCCCATTTATCGATTTTAACTACCCAATAAAGTGGTCAGAATTTGGCAATTTGGCCAATTTCACCCAAATAAAAAAGATGCCAATTTCAAAATAGGTCCAGAATAAACAATGTAGACATTCTTGGCACTAAAATAACATATCCCCTGTTCATTAGTCATGTCTCTAGGCTCCTCTTATATTACTACTGCTTTCTATTTTGATTTTTTATTCATACAAAAAAATACAAAATTTACTGTTATGCAGACTACTGCATTATTGTGAAAATGGTATAAATAATATAGGTGCACTAGTGAAAGAATATCAGACTCCCCAGTTGACGTGTATTGGACGTGTGGTGTAATTTGCTTACTCCTGAACATTGGTAAAAATCGAACATTTCCGCTACTTTGAGCTCAATTTCAAGTCGTTTTCACCATGAAAGTAATGAAAATCACCTCTATTTCTGTAATATGTTTTCCATTTTATCACCTGAGACCATGAAAACGAGAATACAATGATAAATACTATATGAAAATACACCTCAAAGTCGGCATTTTAATCCAAAAAAAAACAGTCATTTTTTTTTCTCATTATGCACTGCGTGCTGCAGGATTTTTTTATGTGGTGCACACTGACCACACAGACCCATTCTCTCACATGTGGGCCTGCCAGCTTTCTCCTGCTTCATTTGAAGGTGCTAGAATTTACGCATATAAATACGTCAGAAACAGTGGCGCCTAATACGTATACATGTATATACATACGATGTAAACAGTCAAAGGGTTAAAAATCTTGGCCCAGGCTTTCTATTAACTAGAGTACAGTGGACCCCCGACATTCGATGGCATCGACATTCGATAAATCCGACATTCGATGCATTTTAACGCAAAAATTTCGCCTCAACATTCGATGGAAAACCCGACATTCGATACGATTTGTACGAGACATGTCCACGTGTGGCCTGAACTGCCCCATGTGTACCAGTGTTTACAAGCCAGCCAGTGTGCGTGCATCTAAGGATACATTCGGTACATTCCATATTATCCATATTATCACTGTTTTTGGTGCTTGTTTCTGCAAAATAAGTAACCATGGGCCCCAAGAAAGCTTCTAGTGCCAACCCTTCGAGAAAAAAGGTGCTAATGACTATTGAAATGAAGAAAGAGATAATTGCAAAGTACGAAAGTGGAGTGCATGATTTGGTAAAGAAATTGCCTGCAACTAGTGGTGATGTGAGTGAAGTTAAGGCCAGCAAAGGTTAGTTTGAAAGATTTAAGAATTGTAGTGGCATACACAGTGTGGTTAGGCATGGTGAGGCTGCCAGTTCAAGTCCTAATGGAAGGGGATTCCCCTTCTAAACACTAACACCATCCACACTCTCCCCTCCTCCCATCCCATCAATCATCACCAGATCTTCATTAAAGGTAAGTGTCAATTATTTTATTGTTATTGTTGTTATTGTAATTATTCTATTGCATTAAACTTAATATTCATGTGGTAAAAATTTTTTTTTCATACTTTTGGGAGTCTTGCACGATTAATTTGATTTCCATTATTTCTTATGGGGAAAATTAATTCGACTTTCGATATTTTCGACATTCGATAGCTCTCAGGAACAGATTAGTATCGAATGTCGAGAGTCCACTGTACTTTTATCATAAATCTTAACTTAGTTCCATGAAAATACAAACTAAATCAATAACTCTTTAGGAAAGAATAGACATACAGCATCATAAGATTTTTTAATAAATCAGCCATTTCCATCAAGGCAGGGTATCCCCAAAGAAAAATAATGATCAATTGGCCTCTAACTGCTATTCATAGAAGGAAACAGCTATTACAGCCCAATAGTGGCCCATCAAACACATGTTAGTAAAAGAAACATGAACAACTAATGTGACACTTTATTGTGGCAACAGTTCACTCTCCATGAGTTCTGTCAAGTCATTATGGCTTGACAATCTTTGGAGAATGAAATGTGCCATGTTAAAGTGTCGCTTTAGTTGCACACATGTCCTTTACCTAACATATTGTTCCAGCAGTGGCACAATGCCACTGCTGGAACAATACTGTACACAAATAACCTGTGGTTATCTGTGTACAGATACATACTATTACTTTATTCACACATTACCAGCATGTCAGAGCCTATGGCTACTCACTTAGTAGCCTCTGCTCTTCCAAAGGAAATGGTTCCCTTTATAAATATTACCTTGTTCATATGCCACCTCCATGTCAAATCCTATGAACCACTAGCTTTAACAACTTCTACTCTTCTCATTGGGATAAACCTAGCAATTATATCCTAGAGATATAAATAAATCCACCCATTTTTTTTAGTAACACAATGTCTGTTTTCCACCAAGGCAGGGTGACCAAAACAAGAAAGAACACTTTCATCATCATTCACTCCAGCACTGTGTTGCCAGTGGTGTGCCTACACTACAGTTAAAAAATTGCAACATATCAACACCCCTCTTTAAGAGTGCAGCAAGTAAACAAATGTGAAAGCCATAATCATGATCACAAAAGCTAAACATGTACCCAGCACTTTCACCAAACAATACCAAAGTACTGTAATATTTTTCATAAAACTTCGAGAGATAGTACCACATGCAATTCCAATATCAAAAACTGTGTAGGAATGTAACCAGACACGTTTGAGGTTCAGCATTACTTTACACTGTTTATCTGTAGTTACTTGTTACCTAACTATGTACACTAAAGTTATAGCTGAATACTATTTGAATTCTGACAAAAGAAAAATGTGGACACCTCCACGCAAAAACACAAGAAAATCCTTAATACTTTAAGAAAAAACGTAATTAAACTTACGCTGTTGATGTTGTATTGCCCACATAGAGATTATTGTGAAATATAGGCTCGCCACCCCCCAAGGCCAGACATCTTCATCAGGGTCAAAGCTATCATCCAGAGTTAGATGAACAAGTCTCTTCTTCAGACCTTGACTTGATTGGCGCATCAATGCAAACTTACCAATGAAGTATTCTTTCTGAAATTTAAACTTTTATTAGATTTTCAAATACCACAATAAAATGCCTTGAAAAATACATTCTTATTCACCTAACAATGTAATCTGTAATTACACACTCCTTTTCTAGTGCTCACTGCTGTTAGCATTTTTTCTATTTACAGCATATACAAATTTCAAAAAAGTGCTCTCACAACTATCAATATTTACATGGCAAGTAATCTTTTCAAAGAACCGGCCATATCCCACTGAAGCAGGGTGACCCAAAAAGAAAAACAAAAGTTTCTCTTTTTAACTATAGTAATGCATACAGGAGAAAGGGTTATGGTAAGAAATGTTAAAACTTAATTTTCTCTCAACTATATATTTCAATCAGTGCACTTGAATAGATGGTATTTGGTCACCATTACAGTGCACTATGACAGACAGGCTACTGACAACTATAGCAATGTGAAAAATATATATGGAGTGTGAGCCAGTAACATTTTGTGAAGGGATTCAGGAAACTGGTTAGTTGAGTCCAGGAGGTGAAAAGTGCAGTGCCTGCATTCTAAAGGAGGGTAGGAATAGTATATGCAGTTTGGAGGGGGCATCTAAACTGTAGCACTGGGATCCTCTGCCAAGACAGTGATAAGAGCGAATTGAGTGTTTTTCTTTGGATCACCCTAACTCAGTGGGAGACAGCTGGTGTGTTAAAAAAATAACTAAAATATGTACAATGAATATAAAATTATTTTATGTGATTGGTGCCTTTTTTGTGTGTGCTTGCTCCCCAGAAGTTAAACCCTTTGAGGGGTCCAGACCCCTAATCTGAGAATTGCTGCCAGGGTCCCAAGAATTAAAAAAAATAAAAACCTATAGAATTAAAGAGCCTAAATATTTTGTAGGTAATAAAATAAAATTCGATCAGTACTCAATGAGATATAGAAGCATGAAATTGACCTTCAATGACTGGCTGGCAGCAACACTGATGAGTGCCATCCACTTGTATTATTTTATTTTCTATTTTGTTACTTTTTTACTTTTCTTTTCTAATATATATTTTTTTCCAGTAACTTTTGTGGCCTGTGAGACCAATATAATGCATGATGTATACATGTACACTCACTGTACCTCTTCAAGGGGGGCTCCTTGTTGTGGTGAAGAGGCTCTTGGTCTGAGGAATCGGACCTGTCGGTCTCCTTCCTCAGACCGAGCCTAATTACCCCCCAATCCCCCCTTCCCTATCCCATCCTCCCCTTTTTCCATTCCTCCTCCTCCTCCTCCCCACCCCTCCCTTTTGCCCTTCCTTTTTGGCCTTTGGGATTTTTTCCCACAGGCACGCTAGTTCCTAGGTAGGGGAAAGGGTACTGGGGTCCATCCCATTCCGTTGAGGTTCTTGGCGGTGGCGTAGTTTGCCGTGGAATCTGGATTGCCTGGGGATGTCCCGATCCCTCTCTGGTATCCCAGAGGGTGGCTTTGGGTGTCTCTCGGGCGATGGGTGTATCTCTGGAAGCCACCTCTCGGATTCCAGGGGTGGTGGCCGAAGGAGGTATGCTTGTGGCGGATATCTGGGCCGCCCTCTCTTTTGTCTACCGAGGTAGCTCGGCAGATGTGAGGTTGCTATCCCGGATTGCTGGTTTACTGACATGATGGGTAGGGTATGGCACGGGTTCCATGCTGCATCTGTGCTACTTGCGGTGCTGAGGTCCTCTTGGGCACGGAGGGAGATTTCTGGCCCTTTCATTCCTTCTAGGAACTATCCCTCCCCGGTCCCCCCTTTTTATATTTTTTTTTTTTTATTTTCTTTTCTGCTTTCTTTTTTTTCTTAAAAACAAAAAGAAAGAAGTAACCTAACCATGGCAACCCTAGTCCATGAACCTGATACCCCCCGGGCCCCTTCTTGATACCGCACCCCGTTCTGACCCCGCCTCGTCTTTGGACCACTCTTCGGACACTCCTCATGCCTCTGTACCTCTTGCCGGTGCTGTTTCCTCACCCGATTCAGGTACTTAGGTCTCAACTGACTCCTTCGATTTATCTGACCTCCGCTCTCCTTTGACTATGCTTCTGGCCTCTCCCTCTACGGTGCGGCAATTTTCGAATCGCCGGCTCGTTCCATGTCGGACCAACTCTGGTCCCACGCCTAAACGCCAATGACAGTTACCTGCTAATGATACTTCTCCACCTTCTCGTTCTTCTCAGAAAAGATCGACATGTCCTGCACTCCCTTTCCACACACAGTTTCAGAATGCAAAATGGACTAAATTCTTCACTTTATGACTGACTTCCTCTACTGCCTATCTTTCCAACCACAGAATTGGCAAGGCACTCCTACGCCATGTTGGTAAAGATATTTCTTTTCATGCTCTTAAGAGCGGTACGCCGCCATCACTGTACAGAATGCTACCCAAGCTCATGATCTTTCTCTTCTTTCCCATATCGATACTGTTCCTGTCACTATTGAAAAACATCATTCCCTCAATTCTTGTAGTGGTACCGTCATTCTGCCCCATACCATAGTTCAACAAAATTTCCAGATATGTGGCAACGACATTCTTGAACAGCTGGAACTCCAAGATCTCCCAATCCTCAAGGTAGACACTTATGTTCTTCCTGCCCGTGGGCGGAGACGATACCCTAGCAATGTGGATCGTTTAACTTTTGACAGCCGTGAACTCCCATCCTCAGTTTATGTAGCAGGACATCGGTTACAAGTTCGAAAGGTGATCCCTACACCGCAACAGTGTAGAAATTGCTGGTGATTTGGCCATCCAGCGAAATATTGCAGATCTATAGCCGAATGCCCAGTCTGTGGTGCCTATGACCATTCTAATACGTCTTGCAATCGACCTCCCTCTTGCCTTAATTGTCATGAGGCTCACCCTTCGTACTCTTGCCGTTGCCAAGTCTACTTAAATGAGCGGGAAATCCGTTACCTCAAAGAGGCAGAAGGTCTCCCTTATGCCATGGCAGTTTCTCATCTCCGCCTCCAAGGAAGACTACCTCATGTTTCTTATTCCCGTGTTTCAAAACGTCCCCCCACTTCTGGGGTCCCATCTTCTGCAGCCTCCTCTGTGGTTACCTCTCCCATAGTCACTCCTGTATCTAATTCTTTGCTGTCCTAGGCTCAGACGTCCCTACTTCAACGCCTCAGTCTGTTCTCGCTTCTTCGTGTTCTCCCTCACAAGCCTCAGTATCGACGAGATCTCGTACGACACCTCCTCCCAATTGTCCCTCTACTTCTCAGAAGTCAAAAAAAGGTCCTTTAACCTCTCCTTCCCTTCTCTCACCTCCTCATTTTACCTTCCCTGTCTCTGTACCTGGTTCTTCCTCTCTCACTGGCTCTGTTACAAGTGTAGAGGTTCACCCTCCTCCTCGTACTGTACTTTCCTCCCCTGTTCCTCCCAAGTT
>NW_026505662.1:0-22784 GCF_026875155.1 Cherax quadricarinatus
TCCAGCAGATTCAAGGTAAATTCATGGTCACCTGGGTGCAAAGATGATAAACTGTTTAAACTACCCTCCATTAAATTTCTTATTTAACCCCACTAACTATCCCCCAAACTGAGGAAAGGTGACATCCCCCCAAAAACGAGGAACCACATTAATCATCATTCATTAAATCCCCGTCTTGCAAAAAGAGTAACGAAATCACAGTTTAGGTCATTTTCCGAAGTGCAACACCCTCACCCCTGTTCAGAAGTATCCATATATATTGCCAGTATCCAGATCCTAAGAATAAGGCAATTTTTCCTTCAAAATCTTTATAATTGCTTCTCTTCTATTATAAATCATCATCATCATCATCATGCTCTACATAATATGGGCTTTTGTATGCACAACAAATGTCACCCATCTCTGTACAAACATTGTATCATACTGAAATAAAATATTAATTATATTATATTTACAAGTTTCCCCCCTTTTGTGGCATAGAAAATCACCTACCCAAAGACATGGAATACTGCATTCCAAAAAAAAAAAATTAAATGTAACAGAAATAGCACAATAAATGTCAGACAGAGAAGGTTCAGGCATCAAGACAGAGATATTTTATTAACTCTTGTGCTGCAGTATTAGATTTCAAAGTTGCTTCCCAAGGTAGAAATTTTTAAGAGTCCCGGGTAAACCAGCTCACCAGACTGAACTCTGAGCTCACTGGACTGCCTGAACTCCGAAGAATGGGTGGTGATGTTGTTGTTTAGAAGGCCATTTGAACTGTGATACTTGTGAACCCTCTGGAATGATGGTGAATGTATATCCTTCTTTGTCACCTTAACATGGTGGAAAAAACCAAGGGAAAAATCTTATGTCAATAAGTCTTCTGACAGTTATAATATTTTTCTATACAATCTGTACTGTTTATTCATGTGGCCCATTATTTTTTCTTTCACTTTTCATTTTTTAATTTTATTTTTAAAACTCAATGGGCATCCAGATTAACCCTGACTGCTCCAACAGATAACCCATGACTGCAACACTCATGCTCATCCTTCAGAGTGCAGGCAGTGCCCTTCCCACCTCCAGGACTCCATTAAATACTGTATTATTTTTTTAATAAAACCAAAATACCATAATGCAAAATAGTAAACCATACAAGTTAAACCTGACAAAACAGCAATATGCTTAGGTAACAGGTGGCAACCACAAAACATTTATTTTGAGAAAATATTACTTTAGGGTAAACATTAAAATACAATTTAAACCACTGTGCATGACTACCTAAGGTATGTGTGCAGCTGCGACACGGCTGAGACGGAGGTGCAGCAGGCTGGGGTGTGTCCTGGCCGTGCAGGGTGTGCTGGTGGTGTTGGATTCTTCCACCCATTACACCTGCAGTTTTCATCACCTGTTAGATTATATGAAACATACATTAATGTATTGATAAGACATACTAGATGGAAATATTTATATACAGTATTTCAACATTTGGCTAATTAGAATAGTTTTTCTCATATATTGTACAACCAACATTACCTGGTTTGGTGACTGAATTCAAGTATTAAAACTTGTGAGTTCGGAGTTTCTTGTGTCCTCTTAAAATCTATCTAGATCTCTCGTATCTGTCTTTCCAAGAGATCCTCTCTAATGGGGTAGATGATTCAACTAATAAGCCTCCTATCTACTCTATCGACAGATTTATTCCAGGGAAGTAAGACTGCCTTTAATTATAAAGCTTAATACTAATAAATTTAGAACTGCAGCTAGTCACTTGTGCTTGGCAACAGTGGCAAGTTAAGATTTTATGTTGGCCACAAATTCAGTACTGTAGTTTGGTCAAAAAATTGGGTCCTACCTCTAAATATTGCTTGAACAAGAGCAGAAGTTTTCAAGTGGAAACTAGATCATTACCTCAATTAGGCTGTGAACCTACATGAGCTAGAAGGCAGCCAACAGCGACAACCTGGCTGAATAGGCAATCAATAAAAAAAAAAAGGCTGCTTCAGGCTGGGCTATAAGAGCAGATAATGTTATATAAATGGCTTAGAAAATTGACAAGATGAAGAATTGACAAGTTGAAGAATGAGACACTTGTACAAGATTCCCAAATGTTGCACATATCTCTCACTCTTCAAGAGAAGAAAAACTTGTAAGGGACTACAGGTATATCTACTCACCCTACATGAAGAATATATGGCCAGCTTCTCCAGCTTCTTGTCCCGGGGCCAAGCTCTCACTTGTGCTTTCTTTTGCTGGATACGCTGTACATTGCTAACTCTCCCAGCTGCTTCTCCTGCCCCTGCTGCTTGAGAGCTGCCTGCAGCAACTGCTCCAACAGGCATCCCTCCTCCTGATCCTGCTCCTCCTCCTGCAGCTCCAACTGCAGCTGTCATACTAGAAGTCTGAGAGTTTTGGTGTTGATGATGGACCAAACCTGAAGCACCAGAACCACTGCCTGTGTCTTCACTATCCCTTGATGCCATCACTGGAAACAAACAAGTTTGATTAAATGTGCACATACGGTGGAGACCTTAGTGAAAGTGAATTAATA
Organism: Cherax quadricarinatus; assembly: GCF_026875155.1. NCBI lineage: Eukaryota > Metazoa > Arthropoda > Malacostraca > Decapoda > Parastacidae > Cherax > Cherax quadricarinatus. Next base: position 2,537 of record NW_026505662.1, read on the forward strand.
AAAAATCTAGGAACTCAAATTTGCAGAAATTTAAAAGGCAAGACAACAGTGCATAGAAATTATTCCCTATAAAAGTAAAAGACTTGGCAGGTGGTGCCATGAGTACAAGAAAACACAATAAGTGTCAGACGTCCAAGACTGTTCAACTACATCTCTGCATACATAAGGGAGATCACCAATAGACCCCTGGCTGTCTTCAAAAGGGAACTGGACATATACCTAAAGTTAGTTCCTGACCAGCTAGGTCAGGTAGTGGATTATGTATGGCTGGCAGTAGCAGCCTGGATGATCAGGCCCTGATTCACCACAAGGCCTGGTCATGGACCAGGCCACAGAGGTGTCGACCCCCGAACACCCTCCAGGTAATAAAGCTAGTAGAATTCTTGGCTTCACATCAAGAAATATAAATACAGTAATAGAAGTCCAAAGGTTATACTTCAATTTTATATATCTTTTGTTAGACCTCACTTAGATTATGCTGCCTGGTTCTGGTCTCCATATTAGAGGATGGAAATATGTGCACTTAGTAAGTAATTAAGTTTATTTAGGTACAGGTACACATACTAAGTACAATTATTATACATGGTGTAAATTACCTAGGATAACCCCAAAAAGTCAGATCCTTGAATATATAGAAAATGATGACGAAGTTGATTCCATGCACAAGAAACGTTTCCGAAGACAATGGGTTGATGACACTGTACGTGTACTCCTTGCAAGGAAAGACACAGAATTAGGCAGAGATACGACTGAAGTGTACAAATGGGTAACAGGAACAAATAAAAGGGTATCAACAGCATTTGAAAAATATCTAATAAAGGCCCAGGACTCGCTTTAAAATGGATTCAAGTTGGAGAAATTTGGTTTTAATAATAAAAAATTTTAATAAAAATTTAAAACCCTTTATTTACTACAAGTCATGTACAGGGAAATAAGGCCTAGCTGAAAATCAATGCCATACTACAAATAAAAAAAAAACCCCTTTTTTTATGCCAGTATTTCCGGCAAATTAGGTCAGTGCCCCCAGGGGGCCGCCCCACACCAGTCGCCAAACCCCCAGGTCCCCCCATTTTAAACTGAGGGGGAAATGCCCAACAGGTGTAAAGAAACACCCCCAAAATTTTTTCTACTCGGGCCGGGAATAAAAACACCCAGGCCCCACCGAGTAAAGCGAGCGCTTTTGCCCCCCCGGGAGCCCCCTATGTCCTGGGATGTACCGGTTTGCCAACAAGTTGTAGAAAGTGGAACAACCCCCGGGTAGTGTTATTTAATGCAAAAATTTTAAGTAATTTTTAATTCGGCACAGGTACCCCTAAGTACACTTATCAAAAAGTGAAAATTTATCTGGGAAAAAACCCCCCAAAAAAGTGACTTTTTCCTTTGGGGGTCCTTGAAATATTTTACTTTTTAAAACCCTTTTAAAAGTTAAACATTAAGTAACTCAACGTAAAAACCCAGTTACAATAAAAGTTCCTAGGAATAAACGAATTTTTAAACTTTAAAGTAGGATCATCCAACAATAAAAGGCACCAAATCCCAAACCCCTACATGGGCCAGTGGGCCAAAACCTCATATTAATTCACCCCCCCCCGGTATGATAGGGGGCTTTTTTTCATACTTAACAAAAATTGAAAATAATCACATATTGTAAAAAAATAAAATCTTTAAAACAAAAAACACGATTTCTGGGTGTATAAAAAAAGTAAATCAATTTAACTTTACAAGGAATATATATTAAGAGCACTGGAAGGTTAATATTACCATTGAAAAGAGAATTGTGACCCCATAGGGGGGAGGACAATGGTGGTAAATTATGTTTAAGGTTATTGTAAGGGTAACTAAAACCCGCGCCCTTTTTGAACCCCCGTGTGACTACCCTGCTGAGTCAAACAAGGGGGAAAACCCGTTATATTTAACTTCTGAGTCAAGCAGGGAGATAACCCTGTTAATTTACTGCGAGTCAAACACGGAGAAAAACATGTAATAATTTCTGCTGAAACAACAGGGAATAACCTTTATATTACTGCTGAAATCAAGCAGGGAGATAACCGTTATAAAACTGCTTTAGTCAAGCAGGGGGATCCATGTTTAACCCAAATGCGGTCCCCAAACCGGGGGATAACCGTTTTTAATTTCTGCTAGTCAAACACGGAGATAACATGTTAAATTACTGCGAGTCAACAAAGGAGAAACCCTGTTAAACACTGCTGAGTTCCCAAACCCGGGGAAAACCGTTTTTACTAACCGCTGAGTCAAGCCGGGGGATAACCGTTATACCCACTGCTGAGTCAAACGGGAGATAACCTTTATACTACGCTGATCAAAACAGGGAGAAACCTGTTTTTATTACTGCTGATTTAAACCCGGGGGGGTTTCCCCGTTTTTAAATTTCGCTGGTCCCCGCACGGAAAATAACATTTAAACACTGGGTGAGTCCCCAAGGGCCCCAATAACCTTTTATAAACTGCTGAGTTTAACAGGGGATAACAATTTAATAATTTCCCGCTGATCAAGCCCGGAGAAACATTTTACTACTTCTGATCAAGCAGTTTACAGTGGTTCTGGTATTGGAATATTATTGTGTACACTGGAAGTATAACATTGCAAAATACCAGAAGTTATTGTGGCATCTCAGGTGATGTGGGTTCGCGAACAAATGATAGAACCTACCTTGGTAAGGGCATATATTATATACAGATAACTGTTACACAGCCCATCACTCCAGTGATTTTTTGCGAGTGAACTGACAGATGTGTGTGGGCACATGGCGTGCAAATCAGGAAAACATTGCCAGGTTTGACGTGGCACTCGTAGAGGTGAGGGTGAGGGAGGGTGCAGCGTTTGCTGCATGACATCATGGCATTTCGGTGGAATGCCAAACGAGACTGTTCACACTGTTGTCACTCAATTTCACCCTAATGAAAATGGCAGACATTGGCAGGCAGCATAGAGAGAGAATTGAAACCCATTCTAAAACTTGCAGCTGTGGATTGATTACACTTCAACAATTCGTTCAGTGGACAAATGTGACATTGCAGATTGGGTTTGCTGATTGTGTTCGCAAGTGTTATAAGTGGTACATCAAACTTTTTCCTTCTTTGGGACATTTCCTGCTCAATGTTTATATATGTAAAAGATGAGCACCAGAAACAAACCACAGTACGGCGAATTCTGTTTGTCGTATCAAGACAAATAGTTTTAAGTACCAAGGAACAGCACCTGCAATTGACCGCCCACCAAAATTTTCAACAACTACCTGCTCGTCTGAAGCATGGTGATCACTTCCTGTTTAAACTGCCTGCTACTGCTTTGAGAAAAAAGGCTCAGAAGAGGTGTTACGTCTGTGCACCATACAAATAAAACGCTCACAACAATGCCTGAGACATCGTTTATGTGTGAGGAGTGTAAAACTCCGTGTGGATGACCACCATGTTTTCAAAGACTTCCACAGGCTTCAGAACTTCTAGAAACATTCCCTGTGACTGTATATGTGTATATAAAATATAGAAAAAATAGTAAATAAACAACATTTCATATTGTTTGTTTGTGTAAATATTTTCTGTAAACAAAATAATGACATCAGTCGTTTACGCCCTTATTGTGTAGTATTGAAAAAGAAATAATTACAAAATCTGATCATGTTGGCCTCTGAGGCCATTAAAAGTTACAAGAATAAGAAAAATTGAAAAATAATTGAAAAAATAGTACATAAAAAAAGTAAATAGTAAAAATACCGGGTGAGGCAGTCGGCGATGTTACCAATGTTGTTCAATTTTGGGCCAAATTTCACTCTCCATATCTCGGTAAGTAATTGACGTAAAATTTTTTTGTTTAGCCTTAATGTTTAGAAAAAAAAAAAAACTCTATTTTTTCATAAGAAAAATAATTTTTTTTTTTTTGAAATTTGGCCCCGACCCTGAGATACGAGATTTCGGAGAGGGTCTGTGACCCCTCAAAGGGTTAATACCGCTTAAGTGTTTTACATTATAAATTCATATATAAATATCACTCATTATAAAGAGTCATAGACAGATTTACCTGGGAAAATGAATTAAGAAGCAGCGCTTATTCTCAGCGGGCATTTTTATCTTTCTCAGCTCGAAAATTATCAAGCAATTGCCTTTCGTAAAGTGTGGAAACAGCACGCAGGGAAAGTCCTTCCAAAATATTGTTGTAGTTTCATTGGTGAGGAGTGCGTCACACAGTTGTGGGGACATAGCTAAAACACAGTCCACCTGCAACAATTAATTACAAAGAATAATTTTATCAAGTAAAAATGGGTTTCTTGCATAAGTACTCATATTTAACAAGGATATTTACCAAGTTATTTTCATATAGTCGGACTTGAGTCCTGGAAAAATGGGAAAGTACAATGCCCGCACTTTTAAAGGAGGGGTTTGTGGTTATTGGCAGTTAGTTTGGGGGTTTTGTTGGTAGTATCTTTATACGTACCTATTCTAAAACTGTTGTATTCTGAGCACCTCTGCACAAGCAGTGATAATGTGTGAGTGTGGTGAAAGTGTTGAATATTGATGAAAGTATTTTCTTTTTTGGGGATTTTCCTTTCTTTTTTGGGTCACCCTGCCTCGGTGGGAGATGGCCCCGACCTTGTTGAAAAAAAAAAAAAAAAATTACCAAGCTAGCTTATTATTGTACACTGTACAAAGAAAAATGAAAATGGGGATTTTTAATAAATTGGAAACATTTTTTATATATATGAATTCACAGGCTAAGAGCCAGTACCATAACATCAAGCATTTCAAAGCCCTTCCCTATTTAGGGTATATTATCACATTCCAAGTTTGTTTTCAGTTAACACCCAGGTAACTGTTTTCTGCTAGGTGAAATAAGGGCCACACCTACAGTTAATGGGCCTTCATCTAACAGATTCTGAAAAGTTTTAACTGGACAAAAATAAAGGTGGGTACAAAACTTTCCTTTTATTTACTTTGCCGGAGGTTGCCTAATTGAGTTGTTAATAGTTTGAAGGTCATCATCATTCACTCTGTTTTCCATATTTTTTTTTTTCTTTTTTTTAACCATGGTTGTTCCCCATGAGGCATGGTGACCCCAAAAAATAAAAGAAATGAAAGCTTTTCCTGTTGACATTTAGTAATGTTACAGAAGAAGGGATTACTAGGCCCCTTACTCCTGGCATTTCGTCACCTCTTATGACATGCATGGCTCACGGAGGAAGGATTGCTTCTCCACTTCCCCCACAGAGACAAATTTACTATTTTCATTTTTTATAATATAAAAGTACATTGTGGCTACCATGGCCCTCTAAAGCAAGTGTGAAGATACCAAAATTGTCAGCTATACGATAGTACAGTTGTGTGCTCATCATATGCGTCACGTCTAGGACAAGAAAATGCGCAGGTTATTACGAAACACTTTTTAGAGAAAAATTGTTACAAGGGGCAGTATCAACCTGGGCACCCAATTGAAGCTGGATACATTCTCCAAAACCTCTTGCTGTTCCTAACTCTCTCTGACCATCTCCAAGTAGGCAAGAGAAGCTTCACAGCTACCCAACTCAAATAAAATCTTTCAGAGTAACCATCAACTATCACAGAAGACAATCTTATCCATCCACACAAAGTAAATAAAATTATTTTAAGTATGTATTTTTACACCTTTTTTTCAATGTTTATTACAGTAATAAATAACAAAAAGGTCACCATACCCATGCTCTGGTACAATACACAAATAAACTGCACGTAAGAGTTACAACGATTGTAAAATGGTCCAAGTCGGAACTGAAATGTCCATCATAAGCTCCTCTTCCTATGTGCAAGCTATGGGTGTATTATTACTGCATATCTGTAAACTGTATGTACTGTATTGTATTAAGTATACAGTACAGTAAAGTTATTTGCAAATTATTTACTATTAGATTTTATCAGACCAATTGCATTAAGTCACCCGTCCTTTCCTACTATTACCTCCTTAAATTCAAAGTTATACTACAGTAATCCCCCATATCAGAACTTATGTTAACTTATGTGTTCTTAAGAATTACCTCTTAACAAACATTGGTATTAGTGCCTGCGTTATCTCCTACACCTCTAATAATGCTCTTCTTGACATGCTGGAAGGTAGTCCTACAGCTCAATTAATTTGGCTAAAATGTGAAACGAAAGCTAATAAATTTCTAAAATATACAGATGTTAATTTTCATTCTTTTTTAACACCTCGACCACCATATTCCCACTGAGGATGGGTGACCCAAAAAGAAGAAAACACTTTCATCATCACTGTTTTGCCAAGAGGGGGTGCCAATACTACAGTAACAAAAACTGCAACATATCTCCCACCCTTATTAGGTAGTAGGCTGGTAAGACAGGCAATTACCCAGGGAGGTATTACTGTCCTGCCAAGAAAGAGGTAAAATGAAAACCTTTGATAATTGTTTTAAAAGTGGTAGGATTGCTGGTGTCTTTTTCTGTCTCATAAACATGCAAGATTCTTTCAGGAGGATCTTGCTACTTCTACTTACACTTAGGTCACACTACACATGCATATGTACGTACTGTCCAAACATATATATTACACACACCCTCTGGGTTTTCTTCCATTTTTTTACTAGCTCTTGTTCTTGTTTATTTCCTTTTTATCTCCATGGGACAAGTGGAACCAGAATTCTTCTCTGTAAGCCATGATGTCATTAAGAGGCGACTAAAAAGCCGGGAGCAAAGGGCTAGTAACCCTGTCTCCTGTATATATTACTAAATGTAAAGGAGAAGAAAACTTTCCCACTTTTTCGTGGTTTTTTTTCCTTTTGGGCCACCCTGCCTCAGTGGGAATATGGCTGGTGTGTTGAATGAAAGAAGAAAAATCTCACACCCCTCCCTCAGGAGTGCTGGCACTGTAACTTCCCACCTCCAGGACTAAGTCCAAGCTAACTGATTTCCCAAGAATCCCCACACAAAAGTTACTTTGCTCACACTCCGACAGCACTTGCCTCCTCCTCCTATATAACACATTCACCCATGCCTTGCTGGAAGTCTAAGCCTCTTGCTCACAATAAATTGACACTGACTTGTATAATTGACTTTATAAGCTGTACTTTCTTCAACAGTTGTGTGAGCTGTCTGGCAGATGGAGTATCTAGACGCCAGTGATTGAGGGGGCCAAGTGAAGAAAAATCTTGGCCCAAGTCACTCATCATTGGAAGTCCTAAATATTATAGAAAGGCATAAACTTCTACTTTCTGACTCGGTGTTAATTTGGAGATCTTGCTTCACTGAAGAGGACGTGATCATTGTTAAATTTTTCTTTTTTCTGCAGATGTTTCTAGCTACTTCAAGGAGGTTAAGGAATTTTGGAATTATCTTAAAACATCTGTTAAAGAACTCCATGCTGACGCTTAGTTTGACTAAAACACACAAAACATCGGCTGGAGAACTCTTATATATACTTAGTTAGGAGACAGTGAAACATTTAATAAAGAGCTCTTAGACACTTATTTAAACACAAATGAAAATCTGCTGAAGAAGCCTTGTACCAATATTATCCAACTGTGCTTTGTTCATCTGATGTTTATTTTGGGAACTGAACTTCATTTCTTTCTCGCTTCATAAGTAGATGGGATTTGTCGCCTTCACATCAGACAGTAAACATTATAATTACGAATCATCTTTTCCTCTAAACTGCACTTTCCCATCCAATGTGACATGGGCATAACGGATGTGCCCCTGGAGTCTTAATGTGCCTTGGTACGTTTATAAATTTTGTGTTTTGCATCACAAGTTTTGGCAAACAAGCTTGAATATATGATGTGGATCAAAAAAAGCTGGAATATTGCAGTGATCAAACAATCCCTGAATATATACAGTGATCAAACAAGCTTGAATATATGCAGTGATCAAACAAGCTTGAAATATATGCAGTGAATTAAACAAGCTTGATTATTATGCAGTGATCAAACAAGCTTGATCACGCAGTGAAATAAAAAATGTGAGAAGCTTCCTGCCTAAAACAACTAGTTTTGAAACCAAGTGTATTGCTTACTTCAGACGGTAACTGAATTACTCTCATAAAAATATCAAATGTTTCAATTCCTTGGAGTGTAGCTGAACTTCATTCCACGAAAACTCTTATACGGTCAAGCAGCAAGAGTTCCGATAAACCAAGGATGGAGGTGTTGGACTTACGATTAGTCTACCTAGCCCACTTGAGAACCTAAGCGAGAATTTCAAGGAATGCTTTCGAAGACAACCATAATAGTTGTATCAAACAAGTATCATATCCACTGTCCAAAATACCAAAATAAACGATTCTTCCTAAAATATTAGATTTTGAATTTTCATTGCTTGCAGTAATGCCATTTAACTTCGCTGGAAGAATACATGGAAAGCACTGACAAATACATGTTAAAGTGTACATTACTTACCTTTTGTTGAAGATGATTAAATTGTGGAGGGAACGAAGTGGTTACCACCTTGAAAAGTGAGGATCGTTCAAATGGTGGGGTGCCCAGGGGTCCTTCTACCGTTGGGGACTGGAACTTTGCAAAATGCATTTTCGAAGACTGCGGAAGAGATAAGAATACACCTGTGATAAATTTAAAATCAACAAAAGAAGGAAAAATTATAAGACAAACAAAAAAATGGCTTTAAAAATTCTTTTAAAAGTATTTTAAAAATTAAATTATACTTGGTAAAGATGCAAAGATGCTTCTTTGAACGATATTTGCTTGAATTTCTCTTTTTTTCTGCAACATGCAAGCTCTGATGATGTGTAAATGGCAAACACAAAAGGACCTAGAGCTATCATCAACTCCCCCCATGGTTGTTTTGGCATTTTGTATCGCTTGTTCACAATTACTGCATAATGCGACTAATTATAGTAATCTGAGACTTTTAGTTGTGGCCCCCCTGTATGATACACTTGTTCAGTCATTAGAAAATGTAATTAATTTCTTGCCCCACCAAATCCATAAGAGATAAAGGGAAATTGATACTGTATATCCTAACCGTACTTATGGCACATTCCCTTCTTTTTGCAGGGATTATCAATTATTTCCTCTAAATCACTCAAACAAAAAAACTTACAATTGTGATTTTAGTGTTCATTATTATGCTGACTCTGGGTGCCCACCATTATTTATATATCAACATCAAGAAGCACAGTAAAACCACTTCACTTATATGCAAAATCTGGTCCAGTAAAAAACATACACAGGTTTCATTCATTTGTTAAAAAATTATATTCCATTTATAAAATGGACCTTTTTCACCTGCTTGGTATTGGATCCTCCTTCGGTGAACACAATGAAGGATTCTCCACGTCAAACAACGATGGAGAGTAAGCGATCCAAAATTCATCATCTCCAGGCAGATCAAAGGTGACTTACATGGTCACTGGGTTGCAAAGATGATAAACTGTTTAAAACTACCCTCCATTACAATTTCTTATTTTTTAACACACTAAACTATTCCCATGAGAAAGGTGACATCCCCCCAAAAAAACGAGGAACCACATTAATCATCAAATCATTCATCCCGTCTTGGCAGAGAGTACCGAAATCACAGTTTAGGTCATTTTCCGAAGTGCAACACCCTCACCCCTGTTCAGAAGTATCCATATATATTGCCAGTATCCAGATCCTAAGAATAAGGCAATTTTTTCCTTCAAAATCTTTTATAATTGCTTCTCCATTCTATTATCATCATCATCATCATATCATCTTGGCTCTACATAACTATGGGCTTTTAGTATGCACAACTAAATGTCACCATCTCTGTACAAACATTTGTATCACTGAAATAAAATATTATTAATATTATATTTACAAGGTTATCCCCCTTTTGTGGCATGAGAAATCACCTAGCCAAGAGCATGGAATACTGCCATTCCAAAAAAAAAAATTAAATGTAACAGAAATAGCACAATTAAATGTCAGACAGAGAAGGATCAAGGCATCAAGGACCAGAGATAGTTATTAAACTCTTGTGCTGCAGTATTAGATTTCAAAGTTGCTTCCCAAGGTAGTATTTTTTAAACGAGTCCCAGAGTAAACCAGCTCACCAGACTGAACTCTGAGCTCACTGGACTGCCCTGGAACTCCGGAAGAATGAGGTGTGTGAGGTTGTTGTTTAGGAAGCCATTTGAACTGTGATACTTGTGAACCTCTGTGATGAGGTGAAATTGTATATCTAGCTTTGCTCACCTAACATGGTGGGAAAAAACCCAAGGTAAAAAATCTTATCGTCAATAAGGTCTTTGGACAGTTATAATATTTTGCTATAACAATCTGTAATGTTTATTCATGTGGCCATTATTTTTTCTTTCACTTTTCACTTTTTTTAATTTTATTTTTAAAACTCAATGGGCATCCAGATTACCTCTGACTGCTATCACAATCCAGATAACCTCCTGACTGCAAAAACTCAGTCAATCCTTCAGTGAGTGCAGGCAGTGCCCTTCCCACCTCCTGGACTCCATTTAAATACTGTATTATTTTTTTAATAAACCAAAATACCATATGCAAAATATTAAACCATACAAGTTAACAAACCTGCAAAAACTGCAATATGCTTAGGTAACAGGTGGCAACCACCAAAATCTTTTTTTGAGAAAAATATTACTATAGGGTAAACATTAAAATACAATTTAAACCAATGTGCATTGACTACCTAAGGTATGTTGTGCAGCTGCGACACCGGCTGAGACGGAGGTGCAGCAGGCTGGGGTGTGTCTGGCGTGCAGGGTGTGTGTGGTGATTGGATTCTTCCACCCATGAACCACTGCAGTTTCATCAGCATGATAGATTATATGAAACATACTTAATGTATTGCTAAGACATTAATAGATGGAAATATTTAATATTACAGTATTTCAACATTTGGCTAATTAGAAATAGTTTTTTCTCATATATTGTACAACCAACATTACCTGGTTGGTGGACTGAATTCAAGTATTAAACTTGTGAGTTCGGAGTTTCTTGTGTCCTCTAAAATCATCTAGATCTCTCGTATCTGGTCTTTCCCAGAGATCCTCTCTAATGGGGTTGATGATTCAACTAATAAGCTCCTATCTACTCTATCGACAGATTTATTCCAGGGAAGAAGACTGCCTTTAATTATAAAGCTTAATACTAATTTAAATTTTAGAAACTGCAGCTAGGTCACTTGTTGCTTGGCAAACAGTGGCAAGTTAAGATTTTATGTTGGCCACAATTCAGTACTGTAGTTTGGTCAAAAAATTGGGTCTCCTATAAATATTGCTTGAACAAGAGCAGAAGTTTTCAAGTGGAAAATAGTCATTACCTCAATTAGGCTGTGAACCTACATGGAGCTAGATGGCATCCAACAGCGACCAACCTGGCTGAATAGGCAATCATAAAAAAAAAGGCTGCATCAGGCTGGGCTATAAGAGCAGATAATGTTATATAAATGGCTTAGAAATTGACAAGATGAAGACATTGACAAGTGAAGAATGAGACACTTGTTACAAGATTCCCAAATGTTGCACATATCTCTCACTCTTCAAGAGAAGAAAAAACTTGTAAGGAACTACAGGTATATCTACTCACCCTACATGAAAGATTATGATGGCCAGCTTCTCCGCTTCTTGTCCGGGGCCAAGCTCTCACTTGTGCTTTTCTATTTGTGGATACGCTGTACAGTGCTAACTCTCCCAGTGCTTCTCCTGCCCCTGCTGCTTTGTGGTGAGAGCTGCCTGCAGCAACTTGCTCCACAGCATCCCTCTCCTGATCCTGCTCCTCCTCCTGCAGCTCAAGCTGCAGCTGTCATACTAGAAGTCTGAGAGTTTTGGCTGTTGATGATGGACCAAACATGAAGCACCAGAACCAACTGCCTGTGTCTTCACTATCCCTTGAGTGCCATCACTGGAACAAACAAGTTTGAATTTTAAAAATTGTTGCACATACGGTGGAGAACCTTAGTGAAAGTGAATTAATAAAAAAGCTAGGAACTCAAATTTGCAGAAATTTTAAAGGCAAGACAACAGTGCATAGAACATTATTCCCTATAAAAGTAAAAGACTTGGCAGGTGGTGCAGAGTACAAGAAAGCACAATAAGTGTCAGAGTCCAAGACTGTTCAATACATCTTGCCATTACATAAGGGAGAATCACCAATAGACCCATGGCTGTCTTCAAATGGGAACTGGGACATATACCTAAAGTTAGTTCCTGACCAGCTAGGTAGGTAGTGGATTATGTATGGTGGCAGTAGCGAGCCTGGATGCTCAGCCCTGATTCACCACAAGGCCTGCGTCATGGAACCAGGCCACAGGATGTGTCGACCCCCCGAACACCCTCCGGTAATAAAGCTAGTAGAATTCTTGCCTTTCACTATCAAGAAATATAAATCAGTTAATAGAAAGTCCAAAAATAAGGTTTAACTTTCCAATTTTATATATCTTTTGTTAGACCACACTTAGATTATGCTGCCTGCGTTCTGGTCTCCCATATTAGAGGATGGACAATATGTGCACTTGTAAGAAATTAAGGTTTTATTTAGTACAGGTACACATACTAGTTACAATTATTATACATGGTGTATATTACTAGGTAACCCCAAAAGTCAGATCCTTGAATATATAGAAAAATGAATGACGAAGTTGATTCCATGCCACAAGAAACGTTTCGAAAGCAATCGGGTTGTGACACTGTACGTGTACTCCTTGCAAAGGAAAGACCACAGAATTAGGAAGAGAGATACGACGAAGTGTACAAATGGGTAACAGGAACAATTAAAAAGGAGATATCAACAGCATGTTGACAATATCTAATCAAGGACAGGACTGCAGTAATGGATTCAAGTGGAGAAGAAAGAAATTTGGATTTAATAAATAATTATACATAATAATAATAATATCTTATTTACTACAAGTACATGTACATGGTTTAAGGCCTAGCTGACTCAATGACATACTACTATATAGAAAACCCCTTGTTCATGCTCAGTATTTCGGGGCAAAATTAGGTCAGTGTCCCAGGAGCGACCCACACAGTCGACTAACACCCAGGTACCCATTTTACTGATGGGTAACATAGACACAGGTTGTAAAGAAAACACGCCCATTGTTTCTACTTCTGGCCGGGAATCAAACCCATGCCCTCACCGTGTGAAGCGAGCGCGTTTAGCCACCGGGAGCCCCTCTAGTGTCCTGGTGATGTACGGTTTGCCAACAGAGGTGTAGATGGAGTGGAACAAACTCCATGGTAGATGTAGTAATGCAATAATTTAAGTAAGTTTATTTCGGCACAGGTACTCATAAGTACAATTATCATATAGTGTAAATTATCTAGGATAAACCCCAAAAAGTGACTTATTTCCATTGGGGTCCTTGTATATCTTACTATTTAAACCTTTTTTAAGTTAAAACAGTTAAGTAACTCAACTGTGAAAATCAGTTACATAAAAAGATATACTAGGAATAAAACTGAATTATTGACATTAAAGTGAGGATCATCCTACAATAAAAGGCACCAAATGCTAAACTGCCTAGCATAGGCCTGTAGGCCTACCTCAGTATTAAATTTCATGCCGGTATGGATAGTGGCTTTCTTCATTCTTAACAAAAAATTGTAATATCAATATTGTAAAACAAATAAAATCTTTTACACAAACACAGGACTTCTCGGTGACTATAAACAAGTGGATCATATTTTAACTTTTACCAAGGAATATATAAGTAAGAGCACTGGAAGGTTAATATTACCATTGTAAGAGAATTGTGATCCTTGATGGGGGAGAGGACAATGGTGGTTAGTTTGAATGTTGATGGTTGATTGTAAGGGTAACTAAAACCTTGCGTCTTATTGAACCCTTGTGTGACTACCCTGCGTGAGTCAAGCACGGAGATAACTGTTATATTACTGCTGAGTCATGCAGGGAGATAACATGTTATATTATGCTGAGAGTCAAGACGGAAGATAACATGCTAATATTACTGCTGAATCAAGCAGGGAGATAACCTGTTATATTATGCTGAGTCAACAGGGGAGATAACCTGTTATATTATGCTGAGTCAAGCAGGGAGATAATATGTTTACTACTGCTGAGTCAAGCAGGGGAGATAACCTGTTATATATACTGCTGAGTCAAGCACGGAGATAAACATGTTATATTACTGCTGCAGTCAAGCACGAGATAACATGTTATTTTTACTACTGCTGAGTTCAAGCCACGGAGTGATACCTGTTATACTACTTGCTGAGTCAAGCAGGGAGGATAACCTGTTATACTTACTGCTGAGTCAAGCAGGGAGATAACCTGTTTGACTACTGCTGAGTCGAGCAGGGAGGATAACTGTTATATTACTGCTGAGTCAAAGCAGGGAGAGGAGATAACCTGTTATCTAACTGCTGAGTCAAGCACGAGATAACAGTTATACTACTGCTGAGTCAAGCACGGAGATAACCTGTTATATTACTGCTGAGTCAAGCAGGGAGATAAAATGTTATATTACTGCTGAGTCAAGCACGGAGATAACATGTTATACAAACTGCGAGTCAAGCACGGAGATAACATGTTATATTACTGCTGAGTCAAGCAGGGAGATAACCTGTTATATTACTGCTGAGTCAAGCAGGGAGATAACCTGTTATATTACTGCTGAGTCAAGCATGGAGATAACATGTTATACTACTGCTGAGTCAAGCACGGAGATAACCTGTTATACTACTGCTGAGTCAAGCAGGGAGATAACCTGTTATATTACTGCTGAGTCAAGCAGGGAGATAACCTGTTATATTACTGCTGAATCAAGCAGGGAGATAATATGGAAAATTTTCTAGGGTGCTTACCTGTATGTACCTCAACATTATATACATACCAGTAATCTCATTGGGAGACAATCATATTGTTTACCGTAGTCACCCCGTGTAGACATGTGAGAAAACTTAACCACCCCTGGTCGCACCAAGTGGTCCCCTCGACCTCACAATCTTATCCATATCTATCCGAGACCAGTATGGATTGGGTAGCACCCACAAGTACGGTGCTACTAATTAATTGTGGACTGTATAGATTATATTAGTTTAACTGAATGAAGGGGGGGGGTAGGACACACAGGGAAATACATCCGTCAAGGAAAACATTTGTACATAATCCCACTACTTACCAGATGTTCTCTGGTGGTCACTTGATGTAGCGGATCACTCGTAACCTATCTATTATAACATACCACTACTGGCCAGTCTAAGGTTGCTATAACTAGGGGGGTTACTTAACTGTGGGTGATTGATATTCCTCATTTCTTGATTCACCATCTCTTTTTTCGATGTCCTGCTACACCGACACGATTCTCATTCCAGCAGGACGAGGTATCCGCTGGTTTGTCCTGCTTTAGACGTCGGACTCAAGGATTTTTCCCTTTCCTCGTCTCGTTAACAACGAGGTCTAGCTGTTCACTCGGAGCAAACGATTTATTTCACTTCACATATTCTCTTAACTTACGTTATTATCATTAATTACATTACAATTCACAAGCCGATTTAAACGTCTCATAACTATTATACAAACAGAGGTCACTCCATTAAGATCTGAGCCCGATGAGTGATGATTAATCCAAGGGTAATTTTCCCCAGGACACAGTCCATTGTGGCGCGTCAGTCACCCGCTCCTTCTCTTATCACACTTTTACCACTCAAAATACTGTGGTCCCGTAAATCCCGTTCCCTCACCTCCACCAGGAACAATTACGACACTTCTTATTATGAAATGAGGCCATATTAATCCTTAGGCCACCGTGAACGTCAATTTTCGGGGTTTTCCATGTTTTCTCAGCTTCCTCACCACCATTCAAAACAATACGCGCCCCCCCCCCCGCACATCCGCGCATGCGCAAAGGAACTCTTGGTTCAAACTCTTATTTTCAAATACATTTTGAACCATATAGACACATTAAACACCTATTGGGCACTATAGTTTCGGAAAATCAAAAAATTTTCCACACTGGGGGCGGGGGGGGGTCTTTGCTAGACGACTTACATAATGTGGATACATTTTCCCACCCTTCACTGGCCACCCATATTTATTGAACTCTCAAAATGGACTAATTGGTGTTCCATTCTCTCAGGGGCATAAGCCTATGCTCCCTGGATTAAGTTATTGGGCATACTGGAATTTTGAGACTTTACCAATAACAAGTCTCTCAGTATCCCAAGTCAGCCCCAGCACTTTACTGCATATAGGCACCAACTCCATGGCCATCCATATTTATTGAACCCTCAAATGGACTAATTAGTGTTCCATTCTCTCGGGGGCATAAGCCTATGCTCCCTGGATTAATTTATTGGGCATACTGGAATTTTGAGACTTTAAAAATAACAAGCCCTTTTCTTCAGTATCCCAAGTCAGCCCAGCACATTACTGCATATGGGAAAAACCAACTCCATGGCCATCTGTATTAATTGATCCCTCAAAATGGACTAATTAGTGTTCCATTCTCTCAGGGGCTAAGCCTATGCCCTTGGATTAATTTTTTGGGCATACGGAATTTTGAGACTTTAACAATAACAAGTCTCCCAGTATCCCAAGTCAGTCCCAGCACATTCCCTTCATTATTTCATAACCCCTTCACATTCCTCATTAGTTCCCCTTCAGTTGAGGGTCCACCGGAAAAATTGTCCACATAAGATTATTTACCCATTACTCCTCAGTGCCCCGCCTGTGCATTTAAGGTGTGCATTATCGTTCCGCCTGAAGTAAGAACAATTTATTATAATGTAATAATTATCATTATAACATCAACAATTTTGTGTCTTGTCAGTTCGCAGAGCTGGGCCCTTTAACTGTCCATACGCCAATCCTATAATTAGTAGGTAATTCTGGACGTCAAGCTTCCCGAAGTCGCACCCAGTAATGTCCAGATCACTTTTAACACCTTCAGGTATTGTTCCTGATAAAGGAATCATTGGACTTTCCCTCATTTACATTAATCCCTATGCTGTCCAGCTCCCACAAATTAGACGGGTTTTCAACATCATTCTCGATAGAAAAATACTTGTACTGGGTTGACCTTTCATGAGTAAGACACCGTAAACCGTATTCACTACTTCCTCTGTCATTATTACTAGGCGGTAGTCTGCCATATATTACATGGCCCGTACCAGTGTTGAGGAGAGTGACGCCGTATGGTTTTGGATTTATGCCCTTTATCCTGAATTTTTACAATCCACAACCGTCAAGCTACCTCAGCTAGGCCCTCATTATTGCCATTAGCTGCAACCTTTACATCGTCACTGTAGTGTCAGGTTATTAACATTATCATTATTTTCACCATTATTATAAGAATCACATACAAAACCTGCACATAACTGTATGGTGCTTTCCCTTGTTGCATTGATAGCAACTGTTCAATTTGGTATGACAATCCTTTACCCTTATGATTGTCTAGACATCTGATAAATCTGTCAAGTTCTTTCATTCTTTCCACTTTAAAATCCCATGAATTACAGGCATTACAATTTTTAGTGAAATGAGTACCCTGGCAGAAGAGGCAGTCTCTCTTTTCCTTGCCTGACCTCTTATTACTGGGTTTCACTTACTGAGGTACTTATTCCTCTTACCCTTGATGTGAGGAACCACATTACTGATTCCTGACTTGATATGTGCCTATTTTAAATCTTAACTATGATTATTACCACTGGATTATTTTTTTCCCTTTTGGGCTTACAGATACTTCAGAGTCATTATGTGTTATATCCTTAGAACTGTTTGGCTGACGGTCTGCAATTGAACAATTAATTTCCCGCCGACCTAGTCTGATTTTCCCCCAGACCGTACTACGGAGGTTTTGGCAAAACACAAAACCCTTTGCATTAATAGGTTGATCAACTGCCATGGCTTACACCTTTAATTTATTCAAAGCCTTACTTTTACAAGACAGTTTTTCTTCCAATTCGTAATGTTGATTAATTAAAACATTCATTTCCATTCCATCTGCACAATTCTCTAGCAGATCTCTTTCACAGTCTTTTAAAAACCACAATTTGTACCCAAACAAACTACTCTCTAAAGCATCTAAATATAACTTTAATTCATTAGGGTTCACGGTTCTTTGATTCACTAAATCAAATGCCTTCGTCACATGGCTTTTAATAGCCTGTAGTGATGCTTTCATTACTCTAAAATTCACGGACTTGTCAGCCACATTAACTCCATTAGATCCATTCATGGGTTTGAGAATTATTAATCACTGATTATACAACTTAAGTAGGCGCCTTATAAGATAATTCTTGCACTTTACTCTTGTATAAATCCCAGCCACACATGTGCAGCAATTAATTGGGCTAATGTCATCCATCACACGATCGATTAAACTTGTGCACCCCACACCCACTTCCTTCAATCAGTCACTTAATTATTAATAATTTTAAATTTAATTAATTTTTTCACTGATTGCATCCGTTTTCGAAGGCCAACGGGCAGATATGGAAAATTTTCTAGGGTGCTTACCTGTATGTACCCAACATTATATACATACCAGTAATCTCATTGGGAGACAATCATATTGTTTAACCCTAGTCACCCCGTGTAGACATGTGAGAAAACTTAACCACCCCTGGTCGCACCAAGTGGTCCCCTCGACCTCACAATCTTATCCATATCTATCCGAGACCAGTATGGATTGGGTAGCACCCACAAGTACGGTGCTACTAATTAATTGTGGACTGTATAGATTTAAATTAGTTTAACTGAATGAAGGGGGGGGGGGTAGGACACACATGGATACAAACCGTCAAAGGAAAAAATTTGTACATAATCCCACTACTTTCCAAGTTTTTTCTGGGTCACTTGATGTAGCTGGATCACTCGTAACCTATCTAATTATAACATACCACTACTGGCCAGTCTAAGGTTGCTATAACTAGAAGGGTTACTTAACTGTGGGGGATTGATAAATTTCCCCATTTCTTGATTCACCATCTCATTTCGATGTCCTGCTACACCGACACGATTCTCATTCCAGCAGGACGAGGTATACCCCTGGTTTGTCCTGCTTTAGACGTCGTGACTCAAGGAGTTTCCCTTTCCTCGTCTCGTAACAACGAGGTCTAGCGTTTCACTCGGAGCAAACGACTTATTTCAAATTCACATATTCTCTTAACTTAGCGTTTTTTATCATTAATTACATTACAATTCACAAGCCGATTTAACGTCTCATAACTATTATACAAACTAGAGGTCACTCCATTTTAAGATCTGAGACCCATGAGTGATGATTAACCAAGGGAATTTTCCCCAGGACACGTCCATTGTGGGCGCGTCAGTCACCCGGTCCTTCTCTTTTCACACTTTTACCACTCTATTACTGTGGTCCCGTAAATCCCGTTCCCCAACACTCCACCAGGAACAATTACGACACTTCTTATTATGAAAAGAGGCCTATATTTAAACCTTAGGCCACCGTAACGTCAATTTCGTGGTTCCATGTTTTCCAGCTTCCTCACCCACCATTTAAAAACAAAACGGGGCCCCCCCCCCGACATCCGCGCATGCGCAAAGGGAACTCTTGGTTCTACTTTATTTTCAAATACTTTTTGACCCTATAGACACATTAAACACCTATTAGGCACTATAGTTTCGGAAAATCAAAAAATTTTCCACAGATAACATGTTATACTACTGCTGAGTCAAGCAGGGAGATAACCTGTTATACTACTGCTGAGTCAAGCAGGGAGATAACCTATTATATTACTGCTGAGTCAAGCAGGCAGATAACCTAATATATTACTGCTGAGTCAAGCAGGGAGATAACCTGTTATATTAATGCTGACTCAAGCAGGGAGATAACCTGTTATATTACTGCTGAGTCAAGCAGGGAGATAACCTGTTATATTACTGCTGAGTCAAGCCCGGGAGATAACCCGTTATATTTTCGCTGAGTCAAGCAGGGAATAACTGTTATACTACTTGCTGAGTCAAGCAGGGAGATAACCTGTTTTTTTACTGCTGAGTCAGGAGGGAGATAACTGTTATAATTACTGCTGAGTCAAGCAGGGAGATAACCTGTTATACTACTGCTGAGTCAAGCAGGGAGATAACCTGTTATATTACTGCTGAGTCAAGCAGGGAGATAACCTGTTATATTACTGCTGAATCAAGCAGGGAGATAACCTTTATACTATGCTGAGTCAAGCAGGGAGATAACCTGTTATATTACTGCTGAGTCAAGCAGGGAATAACCCGTTATATTACTCTGAGTCAAGAGGGAGAAATGTTTTTACTATGTGGTCAAGCAGGGAGATAACCTTTATATTACTGTGA
>NW_026505663.1:0-17060 GCF_026875155.1 Cherax quadricarinatus
AACACGGTGGGAGTTTTTTTTTTTCTCATGCAGGTGTACTGAGGATTTTTTTTATACTGTGCACACTGACCACATTACCCATTCTTTCATATGTAGGCCACCAGCTTTCTCTCCCCAGATTTGAAGGCGCTAGAATTTATGCGTACTAGTACGGCACCAACCCTGGCGTGCAAGCCATACTAGTATGGCACCAACCCTGAAAGGGTTAAATACAAGAAATGTTAAGCTAATGACGATAACTCTCTTAAGTGTGACTTTGTCAATGGTCCAAGTCGGACCGAAACGTCGTCGTAAGCTTCTCTTTTTTTATGTGCGGGTTATTTGTGTATCGTTCCAGTCACGGTATTGTGCCTTTTTGTTATTTAAGTCCTTGTTCTGTCTAGTCTGGAATATTGATACACACTTAACAGCCTTCTCTAAGGCAAGCAGAAACACAGAGCTGGAGCTTGTACAGAGAACCTTCACTGCCCATATAAATTCAAACACCTAAATGATTGGGAATGCCTGAAGTCCCTGGAATGTTGACAAGAAAAGTACCTCATAATTTACATCTGGGAAAATTCTTGAAGGATTTGTTCCAAATCTGCACAAGAAAATTACTCACTCTGAGAGCAAGAGACGCAGCAAATGGTGCAAAATGCCTCCAATGAAAAAGCAAAGTGGTAAATGAGTATGAGCACAATTAAAGGTTACTGAATACCTGGTAACTGGTAAGTGTAAGGTGGCCAGGACTTTTCAACATCCTCACTGCATACATAAGGGAAATAAATAGCAAGTACTTATCTGTTGTCCAGAGGAAATTTGGTAAGTTCTTAAAGTTAGTTCCTGATCAGCTGGGCTGTGGTGCCTATTTTTGATAGCATATGGCTAGCCCCAACTGCCTGTTTGATCAAACCATCAACCAGGGACTGGTTATTGAGGTGGTGACGACCAGAATCACCTTTAGGTAACAATGTCTGGAACATTTCACGACTAGCTTGTAAATTGTAGATGATATTGATTCAGTCCATCCTGAATCAATATCAAGTTGCATTAACTAGATGATGATCCAGGATAGACAAAAATGCAGTCTACTTATCAAATCCAATTTGTGGATTAGTTGTGAATTCTCCTGCTTTTAATGTGTTTACATACCAGAAGAATTATTGCTTACAGAAATTAACTGCAAGGGTACCCACAACAAAAAAATTCTCATGGATGCTCACTTTATATACTCATACAACAGTCTTAACTGCTCTTTTATAACCCACGTGGAGACAGAAACTTAGGAGATTAATTGATCTGTATATTTTGACCCCCTTCTGGGGTGTTGAAATATTATAGAGCATTAACAAGTGTTCATTACAATTTAGTTATTCATAGCCTTATCTTTGAACATAGTATACAAGTTTTCTCTTCTATGATGCAGGTAACTTATCAGTATTTTCAACAATATTTATCTTCTCTGTTTGCTTATTGTAGTTTATTCATTCATCATCCCCTCCATGTGTCTAAAGCATTTCTGTTATGCTTCTATTACCTCTCATCCCTTGAAATTTTGACACAACTTAACTGGTCAGAGGCCAGGCTGGATTAGCAGATGGAGGATCAAATCTTCACCACTTCTTTTGCTGAATGATCTACACGAGTTCATTATTTCATAAATACAATACAATGCACCTAATACCTTTCACTTTCTGTATACTCTGTGCTAGTATGAACATCCATTACAAGACATTTCTCTGTGTTTTTCAGCACCATACGAGGGTGGCGTTTGGAAAGTTCGTGTTCATCTCCCAGAGCATTATCCTTTTAAATCTCCGAGCATTGGTTTCATGAACAAAGTTATCATCCTAACATTGATGAGGTTCAGGCACTGTGTGCCTGGATGTAATAAACCAAGCTTGGACAGCTTTGTATGTGAGCCAATCAATTACTGTCTGCTTACTATAGAATTTAACTTGTACTATAATTTAAAATTGTACTACTACCAATACACTTTTATTTCTTAGAATACAGTACCATTTTATGACATAGTAAGAACAAGAAGTGATCTATGAGCAGATTTCTGCAATTCTTCAAAATACTGTACCTGTGAGCCACCTAGATGTGACATTGACTGCTTGACCACTATAGGTCAACACAACCTGGCACAAGTGAGTGAAACAGCAAGTCAAAAGATTTGTTTAAATTGTCAGGATCTAAAAAAAATGCCTAAATTTCCTCTAATGTCAGAAGTCAAGAGAACTCAAATATCCAGGAACAGTTCCTATTCCAAGCCTAGTGAGGCTGTAATATCAAGCTACTTACTGCCCTTAGTATTAATAGTGCTTGTTTCCATGCAAAAACCTGCCCCATCAGTGCATGATCGAAAAGCAAACCTCTGAAATTGTAATTAGAGTGGATTCTCTCGGTTTCATAGGATTCGGTTTTTGACAACTTTTTTCATCTAAATTTCATCCGCTCGGGTTTCGTAGAGTTGACAATGGTCCGTACCAAATGTGTCCACCTGCCTGTGCCCACACACAGCACCCCATGCATTCTGACTCAGTCTGGCATTGTTTCTCGTTGAATGAACATTACCTAGCATGTTTGGATAACATTTCTAATAATCCTTTGTTTTTTGTGTTTGTTTATTGAGTGCGACTGCTAAATAAGCCACCATAGGCCAAAGAAAGCTCCGAGTGCCAGTCCTTTGATAGAGAGGGTGAAGTCTACATCAGCGATCAGTTCCATCCTGGCAAAAAAAAAAAATTAAGGGAAGCTGATGTTGCGAAAGGGGTAAATGTGCTAATGAAACAGAGATCACAAACAATCAGAGATGTTGAGAAGTTGTTGTTGGTGTGGATCAACAAAAAACAGTTAGCGGGAGATAGTGTTTTGGTGGAAGAGTTGGTGGACGACCACAGGGAAGAGCTAACCACTGAAGAGCTGCAAGACTTTCAACTGGAACAGCAGCAGACTGCAGCTAAGGAAATTGCTTCAGGAAGGAGGAAGAGAGAGGGAAGAATATGCCTTCTTCAGTGATTAAGGACATGTGTGCAAAGTGGAATGAGTTGCAGAGAGTTGTGGAGAAGTATCACCCTAACAAAGCCATTGCAAGCTGTGTCTGCAACATGTTCATTGACAATGCTTGTCCCATTTTAGGCAAATCTTAAAGAGATGCCAGAAATAGACCTCTCTGGACAGATTTTTGTGCTACAGGGGTACAGTGACCTTCAAGTTGGTCCTAGTACCAGTAAAAGACAAAGAAGGGAAGTAACCCCAGATAGGGCCTTAATGCCTGAAGTCCTTATTGAGGGGGATTTCCCTTCCAAACAATAACCTCTCCTCCTCCCTCTCCCCTCCTTGCCATCTTCCATATGCCAACAAGAGTCTTCAATAAAGGTAAAAGTGATGTTAAATGTTCATTTGTCTGTTTCATAGTCATTTATATTTACAGAATTTCTCATTGTTTTCTGTATGTAAATCTATAGTTATTCTCTATAGAATGTATTTTTTGTTAATCTTTTTGGGTGTCTGGAACAGATTAACTGGATTTACATTATTTCTCATGGGAAATATTGCTTCAGCTTTCGTGCAGTTCAGTTTTTGTCAGACTTTCTGGAACGAATTAATCACGAAAACCAAGGCTCCACTGTATCTTAAAATAACTAGTTGAGGTGTTTCTAGGATGGTTTTTATGGTTTTATTAGCTATTTCTTGGTATCAATTGATAGGATGCAAGATATTACTGAAGTAGAGATGATTTTGATTGGTTTCAGATAGGAAATAGCTTGAAATAGGTCTCAAAGTGGCAAAAATATTTATTTTGACAATTTTCTTGAGGAAGGATAGGGCTACCCTCTCCTAGGTCTGTCTTCAGGGTTTTTACTAGGTCTGTTTCAATTATTGGGATGTCCAAAACCATGACCAATAATTTTTTTATAGTATTTTATTGCAGGAGAAAAAGAGTAAATCCAATTTTTTGTGTGACTAGTTCAAAATGGAGGGCAAGTGTGATATAGGAGAGGCCTGGAGATGTGATTTTAACACACAGACGGAAGGTTGCTGTAGTGCCTGGAATGTCTACACTATTTATTTTGGGACTCTGTTTTTAAACTGGAATTTTTTTCAATTGTGTGTAATATTGGCCAACTTCTGTACACATTATAAAGTAGTTCTGATGGTTTAAAGGGTGGATTCTTGTGCTTGATCTTGTGTTTAAATCATACTAGCAAAATAGCTAGAAATTGGGTCAGATTGATTACTAGAATTAGCTTAAAAATACGACTTGAAGTTGGTAAAATTGCCAGTGCATAAAATTGCTCCCAGACAGCTTTGCTCTTGTGTAATTCCATAAGGTTTTCCATTAAATATTGATTGCTGTTAAATCATGACACTGTCAGCCATTTTAATTTTGGGGGTCATGACAGTGGAAAGGTTATGGTAGGCAACAAAGATAGATCATGATTCACACCTTCAAAATTCTGGAAGGAATAGTCCAAAATCTGCACATCGAAATCCTCCCTATGAAAGCAAGAGGTTTGCCCTATGGTGCAAAACAACCCAGTGAAAAGCAGGGGTGCAATGAATACATTAAAGGGATAACTCAGTACATATGTGCAAAGGATCTGAGATCTTTCAGTATCCATTGTACTTGGAAAAGGGAACTGAATGAGTTCAAATAAATTTTATATATCACCTGGACTGTGGTGCTTGCATTAAATTGGTTTGCCACTAGGACCAACAACCTGATGATCAGGTCATCAACCAGGATTCCTGGTCTGGGGCTGGGCTGTGGGGGGGAATGACCCCCCAGAATTGTCTACAGGTAATAAGGTGGTGAGCAAGACCCTATTTCCTTTTACAAAGCATTTTCCTATTTTAATTCATCCTCGGTTTCATTTAGATAAGATACATCACCGAGATTACAAATGGTACAAGGCATTGGAGGATTTTACATTAGTAAATGGTATAGCTTAAACTAGCAAGTGAACCATTGTTTCAAAGCAGGATTTGATGATCTAACTGGTAGGTTATGACAGGCAGTTTTTATCCTGTTAGTCATTATTTTATATCCATACAAATGAATATTCATTTTAGTTTTTCATATACAAAACTATTCAGCATGAGGGACTATGTCAAATGCTCTATAATAAGAGGTTATGCTTTACTGCTTATGGAAATAATGATACTGGCATTTTAGGCCAGCAACCTAATCATGAACAGCACCCACAGATATGAATAAACTGAATTCTTCTAGCCAATTGAAAGTTTGTGCCACAAAATACAAGAGAACACAGCATTCTTTTCTTGAGTTAACAACAGTATTCCAACATCAGTGAGAAGAGACTTGAGAGTATTATAAATCAGTATAGGAAGGGAGAGTATAAGATTCTGGGGATTTATCAGTCCAGAGATGAAGCCCCTAGAGGGCAAAATGGCTCCTAATAAATGCCATAAGTATTGCATGTGTCCTTATTGCACAGTTCTCAAGTTCTTGAGAGTAGAGCCATGGAAGTTGCAGTAGGAGAGAGGCATGCAACTTTGTGCTGGGAGGCTCACAATTAGGGATTAAATGAGAGGTCAGATGCACTGGTACGATAAATTATGTTATTCTGAATTGCATCAAGAATCCAAGTAGCTGCGGATTTCAAAGTTATGAGAGAGAGGTGCTCTTTACAGGGATGAATGAGACTTGTAGAACTGAATCAAATGAGAAGTAAATAACTTCTAAACTTAAGGAGAATTCCCGATTTCAAGGAATTTTTGGCAGTTGCAGAAATATGAATTTTCTTTGCAAATCAGATGTGATTAAACCATGGAATGGGCAGGGATTGAACTCATGACAAGCAAGTCCTAAAACTCCATGCCAGTGCGTAAGCCACTTGGCCAGCTGGCCGAATCAGAAGCGAGTGTAACACTTAAGTTATTGATAGAAGATTAAGTTTCATAGTAATTTTTTAAGCCTGTAATTCGCAGGCATTTGCTTTTGAGTGTTAGTACAATTTAATTAGACTATGTACCAGTAAATTACAGGTGCTGCACAGTGATGAATTGTGATGAAAGAAATGAGGTCTGGACCACAGTTTTATGATTCAGTGAATGCTGCAGATATTACCATGACTTGAAATATAAATACATATGAGTTGACAGCATAAAATTAATGTACAAGCCTCTCTTCACTTAACGACAGAAATTCTGTTTCTAAGACCTTGTTGGTAAATGAATTCGTCGGTAAGTGAGGAGCATACTAATAATGGTAGCGGGTTTGTCAACCATATTTGACATTGTTATAATGTCACCTTTGCACCATTTATAGCATTTCTGGTATATTTTTAAATGTCTGTACAGTAGTGTACTGTATATTGTAATAAACAGAATAGAGGAACTCAGCTCTAACATACATTATTTAGATATGAATACTGGCCAGAGAGCCCGTCGTAAGTCCGAGTTGTCGGTAAACGAGTAATGTCGCTAAGTGAGGAGAGGCTGTAATGTGATGTCAGCACATAATAAAGTATTGGGTCTTTGGTTTTGTAGGTTTTACTTATTTTTCTGTGGAGAACAAATAATGTCCCACATTATTTCTCAACTTTTTAACAGCTGTTGAATCTGTTAATTCACTCTGGTAAAGTGATTCAAGATCAGTTACTTGCTGAAATTCTCATATGCAATACAGCTGTATCTCTCCGAGCTGCAGAAGTTTGTTCATGCGTCACACTGCAAGGATGGATTTTCAAGAATGTTACTGGTGAACTGTCAGTAAATTATTATTCCTTATTTTATGTAAATATTCTCAGATAATATAAGTAAAAAGATAGCAGGTAGGTTTCTAGGCTACTCCTTTAACCCTTTGAGGGTCGACAGGCCCTCTCTGAAACTCGTTCTCAGGGTCGGCCAAATTTAAAAAAAAAATAATTTTCTCTTATGAAAAGATAGAGAATCTTTTCCCGATCCTAAGGACACCAAAAGTTTGAAATTTAATGGAAAACTTACGGAATTATGCTCTCGCGAAGTTAGCGGTCTCGGGGATGTTTACGCATCGGCGATTTTGCCCACTTTGAGCCCCATTTTCGGCCAATTCCACTGTACTAGTCGACAAAAAACATGAATATTTCGCTAGAACTCCATTTTTTCTATCGAATGGGTGCAAGAAACCATCCATTTATGAAATTCAACTATCCAGTACAGTGGTCAGAATTTAGCAATTTTGCCAATTTTCATACAAATTTCAAAAGATGCCAATTTCCGAATAGGGGTCCAGAATAAACAAGAAAGACATTCCTGGCACTAAAATGACATTTCCTCTGGTCATTAGTCACGTCTCAAGGCCCCTCTTATATTCTTTTGCTTTCCACTTTGAATTTTTATTCTCACAAAAAAATATAAGATTTACTGTTATGCAGACTACTGCATTAGTGTAAAAAATGGTATAAATATTATTGGCGCACTTGTGAAAGAATATTAGACTCACCAGTTGACGTGTATTGGACCATTGGCACGATTTGTTTACTTTTGAATTTGGTAAAAATCGAACATTTCTGCTACTTTGAGCTCAGTTTTCAAGGTATCTTTCATTGTAAAACCAGTCAAAATCATCTCAATTTCTGTAATATGTCTTCCATTCTATAAAATGAGACCAAGAAAACTAGAATACAACAATAAATACTATACGAAAATACAGTGCAAAGTCGCTGTTTTATTCCAAAAAAACGGTCAAAGTTTTTTTTTTTCTCATTATGCACTGTGTGCTGCAGGATTTTTTTTAGACTGTGCACACTGACCACATAGACCCATTCTTTCATATGAAGGCCTACCAGCTTTCTCCCACTAGATTTGAGGGCGCTAGAATTTAGGCGTACTAGTACGTCAAAAACCCTGGGTCGTAAGCCGTACTAGTACGTCCGAAACCCTCAAAGGGTTAAAGTGAAAATTGCTGAAAATTTTAACAGCCCTTTTTCACTTTTTTAATACATAGTGTTCACACTATCATATGTTAAATGAGCAATAGACCTAAATCTAAAAAATGCATATACAGTACACACATTACTCTAAAATATTTTCATTCTGAGTTTGTAGTAAGTGGTGAATATATTTACTGTAGGAAGTCTGAATAAATGAAGAATGGGTATAATTGAAAAGTACTGCATTTGTGAAACGTCATAGAGCAAAGCGATGTGAGCTGGGCCCTCCTTTATAAACAAGTTGAGAAGCTTACGACGACGTTTCGGTCCGACTTGGACCATTGACAAAGTCACACTAACAGAGGTGGAGCAGGACGGCTATATATAGGCAGGAAGAGGTGGTAGTAGTAGTAGTAGTTAGTACAAGAAATTGTATATAATACCGCAGGATGAAATTAAGACACATGCCACAACACCCGGGCATCCCCATTGTAGACGTTTCGCCATCCAGCAGCCACTGGATGGCAAAACGTCCACAACAAAGACAGCCAGACGCCGCACATGTGTCTTAATTTCAACAGTAGTTTGTAGTAGAAGAAGAAGAGGTAGTAGTAGTATGGTAGCGGAAGAAGTGGGAAATAAGGAAGACGAGCCAGTCAAATACAAAGGAAGGGGAGCACTGCAAGAGAGCTAGATACCCACAGAGGGAGAGCAAGCGCACAGAGGTGCGTGAAAGGGGAAGTGGTGAAATAAAATAAATGAAGAAGGAACAGAAACATGAGACAGGAGAGAGAAAGACAACCCAGAGGAGAAAAGGAGAGAGGAAAGGGGAAGAGGAAGAAGAAAAAGACAAAGAAAAAGTGAGGATTCAGGTTAAGTCACGGGTGTTCTGAAGTTTGGAGCATTTTACAATGTAGTGGGAGAGGAATGCATCTACAGGGACGAAGCCAGGGCTAAGGTTCATACAAGGAAAGTTGTGTATTAAGAAGGATTCAACTAGACGGCGACTGTTCGAGTTGGAAGTAGGGAAGACAGTTTTAGCAGAAGACCAGTCAATAGGATGGCTATGATCTCTGACGTGACAGAAAAGAGCATTGTTAGTGTCGGCAAGCCTAACACTATTTTTGTGCTCCCTAAGTCTGTCAGAAAGAGATCGACCATTTTTCTCCGAAATATTGAAGAGGACAGGAGGAGCAAGAAATAGAGTAGACACCCAGGAACATCTGTAGAGGGAGGAGAGGTATGAACGAGATTAGTGCGAAGAGTGTTAGTCTGGCGGAAGGTAAGCTTAATGTCTAAGGATGGAGAGAATTGTTGAGATTAGAAAGACCGGAAATGTAGGGAAGGCAGAGGATAAGAGTTCCCATGAGTAGAGAGTTTGGGAGAGAAGAAATTGCGTTTAGCAACGTGAGCGGGCAGAGTCTATGAAATGGGAAGGGTAGCCAAGACGGGAGAACGAATTATGAAGAGTGGAAATTTCTGCTGGAAGGAACTGAGGATCACAGATGCGGAGGGCACGGAGAAAGAGGGAGATAAGAACACTTTTCTTGACAGGGGAAGCATGATAGGAAAAGTAGTGAATGTACATGCCACTGTGACATAGGTTTTACGGTAAAGGGAAAAGGAAAATACCTGTATCTGAGCGGTGGACATGGACATCAAGGAAAGGAAGTAAGGAATTAGATTCCCATTCAGCTTTAAACTTAATGGAAGGGGCAAGATTATTAAGAGCTTCAAGAAAAGGTTGGAAGAGACTGGAGTCATGAGACCACAGAGCAAAGATATCATCCACATAGCGGAGCCAGAGTGAAGGTTGCACATCGAGGGTAGGAAGAAGAACAGTCTCGAAGTATTCCCATGTAAAGATTAGCAAGGACAGGAGAGAGAGGAGAGCCCATAGCGACACCGAAGGTTTGAGAATAATATTTCCCTTGGAAGGAAAAGGAGTTAGAGTCCACACAGAGGCGGATCAGATCAAGAAAGACATCAGTGGGGATAGGGAGATGAAGAAACCCTTCATGGGCCTTCTCTCTAGGGAAATCAAGGACATCAATCAAAGAGGGACATTGGTGAAGAGGGACTCAACGTCAAGACTAAGCATCTTACAGGTTGGGAGAGAGCGAACCCATTCAATGAAGTCTTGAGAGTGATGGAGGTGGGCAGGAGAAAAAGTACCAAGAAAGGGAGTGAGGGTTTTGGCCAGCCAAGAAGCAAGAGAATAAGAGACAGAACCTCTAGAGGATATGATAGGACGAAGAGGAATATCAGGTTTATGAGTTTTGGGAAGGCCATAGAAATAGGAAAGAGAGAGACAGATGACACGAAACCGTTGAACAAGGTCAAAGTCAGGAGGACAGAGGTCGGAGAGAGTCCGTAGTTTTTGTTGAAAAGTTCTCTTGATGTGATCAAGAGGGTTGGAAACGAGAGGAGTGTAGGTGCGCGAGTCAGAGAGCAAGACATCAGCTTTACGGAGGTAATCCTCGCGATCAAGGATAACTACCGAATTACCTTTGTCAGAAGATAGTATGACAATGTTAGTGTTGGATTTAAGAGAAGAAAGGGCAAGTTGGTAACGGCGTGGAAGGTGGTGATTCTTGGAAAACAGACTAACAAGAGCGGGAAGGAGAGCACCACGAAAAGTGGACAAGTCAGGAAGATTATGGAAGCGAGATTGACGAAAGGAATCAAAAGAGCTAATCAGGGAAATACCAGTGCGAGGAGTAGGCGAAGTGGCAAAGGAAAGACCAAAACCAAGAAGTTCAAGCTCATATTGAGAGAGTGAGACAGAAGACAGATTAGTAACACAGTCAGTGAGGGAGAATTTAGACCAAGGGCTAGCTGGTATTTCCCTGATTAGCTCTTTTGATTCCTTTCGTCAATCTCGCTTCCGTAATCTTCCTGACTTGTCCACTTTTCGTAGTGCTCTCCTTCCCGCTCTTGTTAGTCTGTTTTCCAAGAATCACCACCTTCCACGCCGTTACCAACTTGCCCTTTCTTCTCTTAAATCCAACACTAACATTGTCATACTATCTTCTGACAAAGGTAATTCGGTAGTTGTCCTTGATCGCGAGGATTACCTCCGTAAAGCTGATGTCTTGCTCTCTGACTCATGCACCTACACTCCTCTCGTTTCCTACCCTCTTGATCGCATCAAGAGAACTTTCAACAAAAAACTAAGGACTCTCTCCGACCTCTGTCCTCCTGACTTTGACCTTGTTCAACGGTTTCGTGTCATCTTGTCCCTCTTCTTCCCTATTTCTATGGCCTTCCCAAAACTCATAAACCTGATATTCCTCTTCGTCCTATCATATCCTCTAGAGGTTCTGTCTCTTATTCTCTTGCTTCTTGGCTGGCCAAAACCCTCACTCCCTTTCTTGGTACTTTTTCTCCTGCCCACCTCCGTCACTCTCAAGACTTCATTGAACGGGTTTGCTCTCTCCCAACCTGTAAGATGCTTTGTCTTGACGTTGATCCCTCTTCACCATTGTCCCTCTTGATGATGTCCTTGATTTCCTTAAAGAGAAGGCCCATGAAGGGTTTCTTCATCTCCCTATCCCTACTGATGTCTTTCTTGATCTGATCCGCCTCTGTGTGGACTCTAACTCCTTTTCCTTCCAAGGGAATATTATTCTCAAACCTTCGGGTCGCTATGGGCTCTCTCTCTCTCTCCTGTCCTTGCTAATCTTTACATGGAATACCTTCGAGACTGTTTCTTCTTCCTACCCTCGATGTGCAACCTTCACTCTGGCTCCGCTATGTGGATGATATCTTTGCTCTGTGGCCTCATGACTCCAGTCTCTTCCAACCTTTTCTTGAAGCTCTTAATAATCTTGCCCCTTCCATTAAGTTTTAAAGCTGAATGGGAATCTAATTCCTTACTTCCTTTCCTTGATGTCCATGTCCACCGCTCAGATACAGGTTTTTCCTTTTCCCTTTACCGTAAACCTATGTACAGTGGCATGTACATTCACTACTTTTCCTATCATGCTTCCCCTGTCAAGAAAAGTGTTCTTATCTCCCTCTTTCTCCATGCCCTCCGCATCTGTGATCCTCAGTTCCTTCCAGCAGAAATTTCCACTCTTCATAATTCGTTCTCCCGTCTTGGCTACCTTCCCATTTCATAGACTCTGCCCTCTCACGGCTAAACGCAATTTCTTCTCTCCCAAACTCTCTACTCATGGGAACTCTTCTATCCTCTGCCTTCCCTACATTTCCGGTCTTTCTAATCTCAACAATTCTCTCCGTCCCTTAGACATTAAGCTTACCTTCCGCCAGACTAACACTCTTCGCACTAATCTCGTTCATACCTCTCCTCCCTCTACAGATGTTCCTGGTGTCTACTCTATTTCTTGCTCCTCCTGTCCTCTTCAATACTTTGGAGAAACTGGTCGATCTCTTTCTGACAGACTTAGGGAGCACAAAAATAGTGTTAGGCTTGCCGACACTAACAATGCTCTTTTCTGTCACGTCAGAGATCATAGCCATCCTATTGACTGGTCTTCTGCTAAAACTGTCTTCCCTACTTCCAACTCGAACAGTCGCCGTCTAGTTGAATCCTCTCTAATACACAAAACTCCTTGTATGAACCTTAGCCCTGGCTTCGTCTCTGTAGATGCCTTCCTCTCCCACTACATTGTAAAATGCTCCAAACTTCAGAACACCCGTGACTTAACCTGAATCCTCACTTTTTCTTTTTCTTTTTCTTCTTCCTCTTCCCCTTTCCTCTCTCCTTTTCTCCTCTGGGTTGTCTTTCTCTCTCCTGTCTCGTGTTTCTGTTCTTCTTCTTTATTTTATTTCACCACTTCCCCTTTCACGCACCTCTGTGCGCTTGCTCTCCCTCTGTGGGTATCTAGCTCTCTTGCAGTGCCCCCTTCCTTTGTATTTGACTGGCTCGTCTTCCTTATTTCCCACTT
The DNA here is from genome assembly GCF_026875155.1 of Cherax quadricarinatus. Lineage (NCBI taxonomy): Eukaryota > Metazoa > Arthropoda > Malacostraca > Decapoda > Parastacidae > Cherax > Cherax quadricarinatus. Next base: position 12,782 of record NW_026505663.1, read on the forward strand.
CTTCCGCTACCACTACTACTACCTCTTCTTCTTCTACTACAACTACTGTTGTTGTGGACGTTTCGCCATCCAGTGGCTGTCTGGATGGCGAAACGTCTACGATGGGGATGCCCGGGTGTTGTGCATGTGTCTTAATTTCATCCTGTCGGTATTATATACAATTCTTGTACTACTACTACTACTACTACTACTACTACTACTACCACCTCTTCCTGCCTATATATAGCCGTCCTGCTCCACCTCTGTTAGTGTGACTTTGTCAATGGTCCAAGTCGGACCGAAACGTCGTCGTAAGCTTCTCTCTTTTATGTGCGGGTTATTTGTGTATTGTTCCAGTCACGGTATTGTGCCTTTTTGTTATTTATTTAAACAAGTTGAGCTTTGTGTCATTCTGTCATTGCAGAAGTTTCTGAGTGTAATAAATTATTATTGTTGACTGTTCATTGCTCTTACTTTCAGATCTATCAAATATTTTTGAAAGCTTTCTTCCACAACTTTTAACATATCCAAATCCAATTGATCCCTTAAATGGGGATGCAGCCGCAATGTACCTCCACAAGCCTGAAGAGTACAAGAAGAAAGTCTCAGGTAAGTTTCATCGTTGTAGTTTGAGGCTATTGTAAAAATAATTATATTTACAGTATGTACAGTATTTATTACTTATATGATACAGTTCCATTGAATGACTACCCTCACTTTTAGGACTACCCTACAATAATAATTTACTGTTTAGTTACCCCTTCCTCTTTTATAAATTTTTGCAGCTTCTACTCTTCTATGATTTGCCCTTTTTTTCAGAAACCTATTTGCCAACACATTCAGTCTGAGATATCTTAATGCATTCAGGTCTTCCATATTCTCTCCTTTCAGTCCAGTGTTCATTGCTTCACTGACCCCATCCCCCCAAAAAAGGGAAATATTCATAATTATTCCTTCAATTGCTGTCTTACCAGAAATGTGTTGACATCACACTTCATATGACCCCCAAACTGCAACATTCTTACCCCTTTTATAGAGTGTAGGCACTGTACTTCCCACCTCCAGGACTCGAATCTAGCTATCTGATTTCCCTGAATCCCTTCATAAATGTAACCTTTATTACACTCACAGTAGGTCAAACTCCAAAAACCACTTGTCTCCACTCCATCCAATCTAATGCTCTCACACAAGCCTTTTGGATGTTCAAGCCCCAACCATTTAGAACCTCCTTTACCCCCTCCCTCCGATCCATCCTGGGATGACCCTCCCCCTCCCTTCCACTCCAAATTTATGTTTCCCATTTAGTCATCCCATTCTGTTCCATCCTTCAAATGCCCAAATCGCCTCAACAGTTTCCCCTCAGCCCTTCGAATTATACTTTATGCAACACCACACCATCTTTCAGTCTTCTGTTTTTGTTTCCAACTCTCCATGGGTTTTTGTTGGTGCCAATGGGGTAATGTTTATTATCCTTTTGTGTTGAGTCATACATGGCATTATACAGTATGTTTACAATAAAATTTAAAATTGGGTGGACAATTCATTTAGGTTTAATTTTTTTTTAATTTGATATTCCAATATTTGCCTTTGTATATTTGTATGTAGTCTTTCTTCTTTCAACACACTGGCCGTATCCCACCAAGGCGGGGTGGCCCAAAAGGAGAAACAAAAGTTTCTCCTTGTACATTTAGTAATATATACAGAAGGGTTACTAGCCCCTTGCTCCCGGCATTTTAGTCGCCTCTTACAACACGCATGGCTTACGGAGGAAGAATTCTGTTCCACTTCCCCATGGAGATAACAAGGACAAGAGCTAGAAAGAAAATAGCAGAAAACCCGGAGGGGGGTGTGTATATATATATGCTTGTACACGTATGTGTAGTGTGACCTAAGTGTAAGTAGAAGTATCAAGACGTACCTGTAATCTTGCATATTTATGAGACAGACAAAAGACGCCGGCAATCCTACCATCATGTAAAACAATTACAGGCTTTCGTTTTACACTCACTTGGCAGGACAGTAGTACCTCCCTGGGTGGTTGCTGTCTACCAGTTGCTGTCTGGCAGTTTGGAGGGATATGTTGTGTATCTTTATATGTGTATGCTTCTAAACTGTTGTATTCTGAGCACCTCTGCAAAAACAGTGATAATGTGCGAGTGTGGTGAAAGTGTTGAATGATGATGAAAGTATTTTCTTTTTGGGGATTTTCTTTCTTTTTTGGGTCACCCTGCCTCGGTGGGAGACGGCCGACTTGTTGAAAAAAAAAAATATATTTTATTTATCTCATTGCCCATCTGCTGTCAAGGCAGGGTGACCCAAAGAAGAAAGCACATTTACTATCACTCATTCAATCAACATCTTACCAGAATGTGCTGGCATCAAAGGCAGATCACCAGATTACCCTCTAACTTAAACATCTCCACCCCTCCTTCAGAGTCAAGGCACTCCCCTTCCTGCAATATATACCTTATAGTATAATGACATTATGCCAACATATAGTAGTAGAAAGACACTTATGGCATGGAATCCTTTATATTTGCCTTTCACCCACTGGGGACTTAAGTCATCCTGGTGGGTGAAACACACAAATAAAAAGTTCTGTGCTATAAGTGTCTTTCTTCTACCAGTATATAACTTGTTACTTCACTGGCATACAGTATCATTACTCAACTTGTAGCTATTGAACTGCATTTTAGACAGGCAGAGATGAAAGAGGGCCAAGGTTTTTTTTTTTTTTTTTTTTTTTTTTTATGATGGATATCTATTAAGACTAGGTGAAAGGAAGAATTTTTTTTTTGTGATAATTGCATTCAATTTTCAAAGCTCCAATTTTGTATTGATTTGAATTTGTGAAATACTGTACTCACTACTTGTCACATTGATTCATTATCAAAATTCTTTAAACTATTGATTGTGATTATTGGGTTGTAGTACCATGTGCATGTTAATGACTGGATTGAAGTCAAATCATATTGCTTCTTCGAATACAGTGTATGTGTTTCTTTTTACAATTCACTAGTGGGTAACAGCAGCAACAGAAAGTTTGCATACTTATATCCAGCTTTTTCTTGCACAGTACCTCTCTCACTTGGTCCAGTTTTTAAAACAAACCAAAATATTTTTTCAGACTATGTTAAGCGATATGCAACAGAAGAGGCTTTGAAGGAACAAGAAGCTGCTCAAGCAGACTCCTCAGATTCTGAATCCTCCATGTCTGACTTTTCTGAAGATGAAGCACAAGACATGGAACCCTCTAACCATCCCAGCTGACCCCTGTATCATCGCAGTCTCCTTCATCCTCCCCTCCCCATCACCTCATGCTCCAGACTCCCCGCCAGCTGTTTATCTGCCATAGCATAATTTTTTCATGGTACATTTAAGATAATGTACAACCATTCATAAAAGTGTTAAGGTACAATTTCAAGATATATTTATGCTGCTTTTGCAAAAAAATGACTTGTATAATGAAAAAATGGTTATTGAGACCTTGCAGCTTTATTTCAATTACTTTTGTACATAGTAACATCTCTTCAGACATCAACAAAAACCGCATGTCGTTAATGGTATTTAGTCTAGTTAGACAGTGTGATGAAAATGGGAATGTTGTGGGGTAATCTTTTTATTTTAATGTATAATATTTAATAAAGCGAGTTTATTTTATTGTGTTTATCTGTAGCAAGTATTTACAAGACCACGTAGAGTGGATTACATAAGTATGCATTACAGATTCATTTTAGATAAAAGCTTCAGTTCAAATAGTCTTATTATCATTCATAAAGTAATTATTTGTTCAGCTTTTGGAATTTTGCCACATATCCTCAGATGTCCTTTGTTTTGTTTTGTTTTACCTTCAAGTGGCATAATTTCCTTTGAAATTCACTGAAATGTATATTACAAACAAATTACCAAAAGCAAAAATGATGCACGTAGTCTTATCATAAGCCATTTTAATCTTTCATTAGTATAGAAAAGATATTGAAAGTCTAACTTATTTTGGAAATGTTTTAAACAGCAGCTAAGTTATTTGGTATTTTCATTTTGCACTAAATTTGGGAAAAAAGTTTTATGTATGAAGTTCAAATTAATCAGGTGATATAGTTTCCCCACTGATAACCAAGGTATTTTGTGATTAAACACAAGTCTACAAAAGAGTTGTTGCCTTCAGACAAGTGGCTGGCATCATTGTGAGTTATGGAGCTTTACAATCGTTCATAGAGATTATATTAGTGTAAACAGTGATCCTCAAGAAAAAATGGAGAATATTTTTTAAAAAGGGGACTTTTTTTTTTTTTTCCCTTTT